>OX463847.1:16101242-16210132 GCA_949825065.1 Odontocerum albicorne | reverse complement strand
ATATATATATATATATATATATATATATATATATATATATATATATATATATATATATATATATATATATATATATATATATATATATATATATATATATATATATATATATATATATATATATTATATATATATATATATATATATATATATATATATATATATATATATATATATATATATATATATATATATATATATATATATATATATATATATATATATATATATATATATATATATATATATATATATATATATATATATATATATATATATATATATATATATATATATATATATATATATATATATATATATATATATATATATATATATATATATATATATATATATATATATATATATATATATATATATATATATATATATATATATATAGGCCTTAGCAAGTAAGAGAAAATCATATTTATGTTTTTCATAATTAAATGAATATTTATATTTTTGCACGCAACGTTGAGATAGATATCCAAAATTCTTATCTCTTAACTAATGAGTCAAAGTATGAGACGTATGAGGTAGTCTAAAGGTAGCTACGAAAGTCTTCAGACCAGTTTAAATAGTTCAAGTAAGCAGTGAAAATTATAACTATTTTATAAAATTAAGGCGTCTTAAATATGTTTTGAATTAAAAATTCTACATAAATGTCGTTATTTATAGTACAGCCATGTGGTAAACCCTTCCATTCAACCAGAATGAAGATAGATAGGCTTTAAGTGAAACCCAAACTTGAATCCATTTTTTGAACAAATTAAACTCCAACGAGAATGGAACATGTAACCTCCGGATTAGAGGACAGGCGTCTAACCAACTTTTATATAGGGTGTAACACCCGGTGACGATCATCGGAAGCAGGGTGATGGAAGACTTCAATACTTATCGATTTAACCACCATATATGTTTTGCGATATTCAGTGGTTCTCAAGTACGAGTAATATGCGTTTTTGTGAAAT
This sequence comes from Odontocerum albicorne, assembly GCA_949825065.1. NCBI lineage: Eukaryota > Metazoa > Arthropoda > Insecta > Trichoptera > Odontoceridae > Odontocerum > Odontocerum albicorne. The sequence continues at coordinate 16,209,158 of OX463847.1, read as the reverse complement.
TTGAGTAAAAATCCGATTTTAGACTAAACTTCGTAAGTGTGACTAAACTATTTTCTCTGCGATCGTGATTTTTTTTGGAAGTAGTTTAATAATGGGTACAAAAATATCACTTTTCGTCGCAACCCTCTAAATTTGGAAAGAAAAAAAATCAGCTTTAAAATTTTTGCAAGTCTAATTTATCTACTAACTTTCATGAGCTCTAGATAAAAAAATCACACATTTTTTTTTCTACAACTTATCATAAGAACTACTCACGTTTATGGAAAATTAACTCTTCAAATTTCATTTGGCTGGTACTAGATTATCATGTTGAAAAATTTACTCAAATGGTACAAGTCCCAAAAATCGATATTTTTTCTTAAGTCAAAGACTACTTTAAAGGGTGAAAAGATGTGTTCTTATGTAACTGAGCTACTTATCAGAGTTATCAGGTAGCAGCGGGTGGTTGCCGTTGACAAAAATAGCTAATCAAAACATGATCGTGATTTTTTTACATACATGGGGGTTAAATCGATAGGTATTGAGGTCCCCCATCACCCTGCTTCCGACAATCGTCACCTGGTGTTACACCCTGTATAGGAACTAAACAATGGGCTATATACCATAAGTCAGCGAATTATAAAAAAGAGATCAAAAAGGAGCTTTTGACTTGAAAAGTAATTACTTTACTTCCTATAAAAACTTCTTTTCTTTTGTATGTAGGGAATTAAAAGGTTCAAAGTCTTTTTAAAACTTTCCTTTATTTCTTATTAAAAACTTTTTCATTAAAAATTTTAAAACACGTGGAAATATTATTTCCGCTCGTTTAAATGTTCACATTTTGTTAATTTTTTAATGAAGAATATTTAAGATAAAGTAGAGAAAACAAATGGAGGTTGAATTGATTGAAATGAGTTTATAACTTCAATATTAATACCTGCTTTTTTTTAGATATTGTGTAAAAATATCAGTTTCGTTCCACTGAATTTTGTTAATTAACCAGTTTTACTATTCATGAGAGTATCTTCACAAAAGAGTTCCAGTATAATTGATTCTGGATAGTTTTTTGTTTTTTAAAGTTAGTAGAAAACCTATTTAATTACCATGGTCTACATCCATAAATATCGGCATGATTTTCATATAACACGACCAGTTATACAATATAAGACGACTAGTTTTGCAAGGTGATCATTTCTTTCTCAAGACACAACGTATGCTAAACTAACCAACAAATATATATTTTTTTATAATATATTATACCGTATAATATTATATAAAAAAATGCTTTAAAATATGTTCGAGTGAGGTAAACTTAAGAAACTGATGAGAACTATTTTAAATTTAAGTAAATACAGAAGAATTAATGATACAATTTGTAAAACAAACATGTGCGTGGTAAAACAATCTATAATTTTTAACATTTTCTCTATTTTTTAGTTGCCAAATAATTAATGGTCAAGGTTTACTCAAAACCGTGTGATGTACAATATGGAGGTCCATAATTACCCCACGAGATGTCGCTATCACTTACAATCTCCAAAAGCCAAAATGACAAAAAGTTGATATAATGCATTCTACAAAAGACTACATTTTTTAACGAAATGTCAAAAAATTTTACAGACGACGACAATATCTGGACTTTTCTTTGTCAATGTGTTGTAAATACCAAGGATAGGCTTTAAGTATTATTGAAATGATAAAAAAAAAATTTTATTATCTTTTATAATATAAACTAGGTGTAATTAGTTTATATTACTTTTTATACTTAATAAGCAAACAAACAATCTGCTGGAGGACTGAGTAAGTTTTTCATATGATATTTTTTTCTGATATAGCGGACTTGTTCACGAACCTTCCACGTAGATAAGAGGGACCCGTACAAATGACCAAACATTGATTAACATTAAGAACCTGGTGCAAAAAACCCAGAGGCATTATTTTGCTACCGCTGTCAATAGTTAGCGAAATGTCACGATTTGTGAAGTGAATTATATTTTCATATATTGCGGGTTTGTTTCTAAAATTTTAGTGTGCTCGTAAAATTATCGAGTTTTAAAGCAAGAAAATTTATGATTTGTGATAATAAAAAAAATTACTTATTCGGTTGAAAAACATTTGTTATTTTATCTAAATCGTTGAAGTATCTCTAATCCTGTTTACCCAACTTCAAGGACCCGTAATATTCAACCAATCAAAGTAAATTAAGAATATACATGTACTTGGCATGGCAACATCTTATTGAGTTTCCATAAAATTTGCCTATATCTGGAATTCCACGATTTATAATATTTGTATGTGTATCGTAAGGTTTTGGCGAAAAGTTAAGAACTCCTTAATTTAGGTATTTGGAGTTAGCAACGTTATAATCGAGATGATGATATCGATTTTATTTATAATATTAAAAATATTGTAGACCTCGAAGCACGATGAATTATTTAGGGCAATTCAGTGAATTTGATTGAAACTCCATCATTTTTATTCCTTTCATTTGTAAAAAAAGTACTACGAGTTTTGTTCAAAGTATAAAATAACATCAAGTTTATAGGAAAAAATTTAATATTAAAAAAAAAACATAATATACCTCACATTAATCCAACAACGTTTCGAGACATACCAACATTTGCCAGTTACCTACCCCATGTTTTCCAGTTGCCTACCTCACGATATACGGTTGGTAAACCTGAACACGAGGCAAATATAAAGAGAAATTATAAATGATCTATTCACGTTTCTCTCCACGCCTGTGCTCTGTTGTGTTTGGCATTAACAAGAGATATGGCCGTCTTTCGGAGATCGCTGTCCATAATTCATCGTGCCGATCATCATCTCGTTTCAGCGTGGGCTTCACGGCGTCAATTTTTATGTTTCGTTTTGACGTACTGAAATGGTCCGAGGGATGATGTTGGCAAATAGGATTTCATATTTCAAAACTGTTTTCAAATATTGATGCTTATGTTTAGGACCAATTGATCAATGGATTTGATTGAAACATGGTAAAAATTAAAAGGGGATGTTTAAAGTGATGGATTCAACTTACTCGTAAATATACATTTAACAAATTAATACAATTTTCTTACTAGATTGCTGACTTTGGTAACTGAAATTTGTGGTTTTAAGCGGGATTGTCAAGTTCTCGATACCTTTGAGAGATATATTTATTTATTTTCATTATTTGTGTACATGGTTACATATGACACTCTGGCAGGCTTATTCCTATACAGCAATTTATTTAATGTGTTGCTATCCAAAAGAAATCCCTCATCGAAGGCAACCTCCATGTTCAGAAAGAAAGATTCTCACAAGAATATAATATCCAATTTATGACAACAGCGCGTGAAGACAGAGTCATAGTGGAAATCTCTATACCCTTTACGGTGAAGCTAGCGTAGTAAAAAATAAAAAAAATACTAGACTGTGTTGGCTTGGCACTTTTTACGTATGAAGGATACTGATTCTGTAAGAAAGTTTTCATTTAGTGATAAAATAGGATATAGGAGAGGTCAAAGCTGAGATGGCTGGATGGTGTGACAGAGAACTGTTGTACACTGGGTATAAAAATTGGAGAAGGGATGCTGCTGAGAGAGATGAGTGGTAGAGAATTTTTCAGACAGCCAAGTCCTATCCTGGATTATAGAACTGGTGATGAAGTTAATGGTAATTTTTCCTTTTGCCAAACATTTTTTTTAAAATAAGCAGAGCTTATTTATTACTTGTGTATTTTTACACTATTCAAATAAACCATTACAATTTGACCGGGTAGACCCACGTTAAACTGAGAATTTATATTCGAAGTAAAAAAAAACAAGGCAATGTCACATATGTCTTCACACAGTAATAATCCCTCATATATGCGTACAGTAGATTTTCAGTAGATTACCCGGGGTCGCATAAGCTGAGTTGCGAATTAACTGGGGCAGTAAAAAATTAATAAAGTTTCGAAATATTTAAAAAAAAGTTTCACATGGCTATCCCATAGGAAACCTGAAATATACCAAATGAGTTGGAAGGATAGCTGACATTCCACATTCCAGAAATATTGCAGAAAGACAGATGAAAAGTCTACTATAAATATAAAAGAAGCTTGAATAGAGTTTTTTAACCAATATCAACTTCCCTTTTGGCTGCCTTGAGACTGTTGATAATAATAAGAACAAAGGTACAATTTGCATAGTATCGTTTAGAGAGCAGACTCTTCTCAAGGGGCCTCTAACTCAGAAGATTCGAACCCACTGTTAATGTTCCAAAATAAATATATATAAGTTGAGTGTAAAAAGGTGGTGGCTGCGGTCATTATATTAAACACTTCCCACATGTGCATATATTCAGAAAAATACATTTGGTAAGAAAACTGTAGAAAATTTATTAAGGGAAGGTGAACTACAAAGATATATTTGTAGATCTTCCGACATGTAATAGTAATACATTTGGCTTGAGGTGTAGGGAAGTGTATGTGTGAAGTGTTCATAGATGTGTATATGTATAATCATACATTTTCATAAGACCTCTCTAAAAGAGTTGTTTTTAAGTGCTTCCTAAAGTTGCACACGACATTCATATGAAATAAATAAATTCAATAAATAAAAATCTCTAATACTAAGAGGTAGACCATTCCACGCCACAGCATCTGCAACTACAAAAACCTTGTCATAATACCCTACCCTATTGGATCGATTCGGAACAATCAATTTATTTATTTATTCGATGAAGATGCCATCGACCTGAAAGTTCTACCCCATCATCGATAAATACATAAATTCTTTTTATGATTAGAAAATATGTTTTTTTACAATTATTACTCACGGTCTATAATAATTTTAAGTAGTTTATTCTACGTTTCAAGCTGATCGCACAGGCAGTCCTCAGGTTTTATACCGCGTATCAACCATGTTATTTTTAATCATCATTCAAACCCCAAAACAATCTTCTTTGAATTAATAGGATAGTTTATTATTTGTGTAATTTTGTGACTAGATAGACAATCTTTAGAAATAATGAACAAGGCATGTGTACAAAGACTACATAGTCATTGGCAGCAGAAAAGAGAGATAACCAGAAAGATTCATTACGGCCAACAGACAGTACCCAGCAGCCGGCGACTATTCTTCTTCTCGGGTAATGTTACAAAGACAATAATTCTCCGCAACGTTTGACCTTTTTGAATGTGGTTTTTCTGAGTTACGTTGGTAACTAGAACCAGACCTCGGAGGCAACGTTTCTCAAGCTTAATAGTGTCTTTTATTTTAGCAATGTTATTTTTTATGTTAGTTTTAAATAACAAAAAATATTTAACTTTTTTATCAGTTTTAAAATAAATAATATACTCGTATATTTTGGTTAAAAAACCAACTCAATCGTTACTGGTCTGAAAGTTTTTAAAATACTTAATAATGTATCGACATATGTATGTGGCCAAGTTGGTAAAATGCTTGTATTCCAAGTAGAAGGTAATGGGGCTGATTATCGTTGATATGCTTTTTTTTCAAGTTTGTCGCCTGGTAATTTATTTAAAGAAACGACGTTCAGTCAATGGAACTCGATTATTATTGTTTAAATAAAAATATTTTTTTAAGTTCCATATTTTTATTTTCACCACTTCATGGTCATTTTAGCTTTCTAGGCCATTATCCATCTTATTGACAGTAAACTAAAATGATCATTCAAGTAGTAGAAAAAAATCAATTTTTTATTTAAATAATTCTAGTATGCTGTTCATTAAAGGCCTATATTACATAAATAATTCTAGTATGCTGTTCATTAAAGGCATATATTACATAAATAATTCTAGTCTGCTGTTTATTAAAGGCCTATATTACATATGTTTGAATTGTTGGAAGAGATTGTCGCATGGCAAAAAAACTTGCCAGGTATACAAGGAAATTGTTATACAATACAATAGGAAATAAGTTAATACACCATTAAATAACTCCATATGGGATCGGGGTATTTTAGTGGAATAAGGACAAGATCATTATCATGCCAAACATATATGGTATAAAAAGCGTTGATAATACTGACATATATTCGGGCAGATTTTCAAAGAATATACGATGGATGTAGATATTGAAACCCTGATGCCATTTTGAGAATTTCTATATATGTGATGGTCGCCATATTTAAAAAAAAATAGATATGGCCAAAGTCATAGGTATCGTTATATCCCCGAATACTTTACGGGAAAAAATACATGTGTCATTCAAGGGGCATAGCGCGGAGTTCAAACCGCTACCTTCCGCACGGAAGTTCAGTTCGTTTAGAAAACTGCTCATTTGTTTATTTAAACCATTGTCTCACGTACTCAGCTAAAAAAATCTTCTTTAACAATCTTTCATTATACCTTTTGATTGAATATTTGGTAGATAACTACTCAAGATAGGGAAAAACGTATTGAATGTAAACTCTATTTGTTTTTTGGAATCCATCAATGTCTTTTATCACTTCCATTAAATCAAAGTATTCATATATCTCGAAAACGGTCAAATCAAATCGCCTTTTAACCCTTCCCTTACGGTGATAAAAATAATACGCGTGCTCCGGTGTTGGGTAGTGAGTACGCAATAAAAAATTAGCGATTTTAAATCGGAAAAATAAGAACATTCATAGATAATCCCCTTAATTAATTATAATTGAAGTTAAAAATTATAATAATTGAGATTTATTTGCTGAAAACATTAAAAAACCATCTGGCAACGCTCACGGAACGGGCGTACGTCTAATCTATTTGCAAGTCCAGAATATACTGCGGCGCGGAGCGGTACCGCGGCGTGGCATAGGCGCCCGTTACACGGTCAATCTGGATCGCAATCCGCGGTCCAAATCGGCGATCACGGATTGCGATCCGATTGATCAATCCATCAATCCGCTCATTACACGGTCAATCTTGACCGCGATCATTGATCGGCGATCACGGATTGCGATCCAGATTGACCGTGTAACGGGCGCCTTACGTTTGCGACGTTGAGACAATTCAGCTCCTCGCAATTCAGTCTAGTATGCAAGAGTGAGATGCGAATATAGTGTCGCGCTTCCCGCATACTATTCACCTATCGTCAAGACGAAGCACTCGCAGCGTTTAAATGCGAATTTGTTTTCGATCTTTACAAAACACCTCGATGTAGTCGATAAATTCTGATTATTATTAATATTATTTTTTAAATCAATGCGTAAATATATTATGGAGGAATACCTAACCTTGTATTTATTATATTTATAGAGATATTGATGGTTATTAGAAGCAACGTGTAGAAGATACCCAACACAGGGAAGGAAAGGTTAAAGCCACTTTTCTCTGTTTTTGAGTATTTTTCAGAACCAAATGATATTCGTAATAATTTTACTGCAGCCAGTGAGCGGAAAAGGGTTATGCAACACAAGCTATAATTTTTGTAATTTATTTTTATCAAACTCTGTTTATTCCACTTTTTTTGTGACGGTATAACCCTACCGGTTTCAAGGCTTTTACCTCATCTTCAGGGGAGCGCAAACAATACTAAATGCTGTTCGAACTGGTACCGATATACACGCTTCAACGGTTGGGGGCTGAGGGGTGAGGGAGGCATGGGACAATTTCGGCCAAGAGCGGAGAGATTTTTGGCAAATAACTGTTCAACCTATAATTCAGTTCAGCTATAATTTTACAAAAAGAACAAAACATAACAAAATATAATACTTGAAAAACAACATTGATCATACTAAAAAGGTACAAAAACATATTCCGAAAAAAATTATAAAAAATACAATTTGGCGAAACACACTTGTTTGACGCACATAAACTTAAATCAAGAGGTAAATTAAATTAATAATTTGGTAAATTATTTGTTTTCTCCTACAATCAATGAAATATGTAGTTTTTTATACCAATTTCCTAAATTTGACGATGAGACCCAGTTATATGCTGTTTTAATCATTATTTTTTTTAATCTAATAACATGGGTCCAAAATTCCGTGACAAAGTGCTTTAAACGAATATATGATATTGTGTGTTTAACAACCATCTCGCTCGCACTAGTCATAATTTATATGCTCTTTGTTACGAATATTTTCCAAATTTGTTCTGCACGCATTTTTAATCTATTAAAAACTTAAATTTTTTTATCTTGATTCAAGTAAAAAGTTTTAAATTTATATTTAAAAAGATGCTTATAAAAAAAGATACACAAACTCATATAATAAAATTGCATAAACACATTATACGAGTACATTTAAACGAATCCATTTCGAAAAGTAAAAATTAAATGGTTTTTTTTATACAAACCCTTTTTTATATAATGTAATATTTTTATGATATTTCTAAAACGATATTTTTTTCATCACATATTGAGAGCCACAGGTGTTGACCTTTCTCAGCTATGTGTCGTTTTTATACAAGGAAGGCCGGATAATATTTTTCGATACAATTCTCTCCTAATAAAAACAATTTGCTACGGGGTTGTTTCTGATTTTTCTTGATACTATGTACACCCTAGCAAATGTTTTTTTTCATATATCATTATAATATTATATTTTCGTATAAATCTAAAAAGTATTTAAAAAATATATTATAAAACTAATCACAAAAAAAATGTATCAATAAATTTTACCTTAATATTTTATAAATACGAATACATATAATTCTCCCACACAAAACGTTCAACATTTAGATACTGTTTTTACTTCACTCCAAACCGTGTTATACTTAGAATTCTCATAACAGCCGCTGTGTTTGATCCCAAATTTGATTAATATATTTGTTCCTTCTTCATTGCGTATCATTCAACGTTTTCCCTCACTTTGTGAAATGGTTGTGATTGATCGTTAGAACGCGTTTTTTTTTAATTTTCCACATAATATGGATTTCTCCTGTTCCATAGGATGCTTAATGCATAGTATACGCTCTAGAATATTTTTACGTAAACGATTGTTTGTAGTTCCAGAGGGTCATTTACTAAATAATTTTCGCGTGAAGTGATATTTAGCTATGAAGTTTTATTTGAAAAGCTTTTTTTGAGTAATAAAAAACGATTTATCTTCACAACTCGATACATTTTAATGGGCAACGACCTGATAGTAGGATTCAAAGTAACACTCTAATATTGGTTCAATTTTCCATTTTGTATAAATTTTTAAAAAGGTATATTGAGACCGATTTTTAAAGCAGTTATTTTTTTTGGCTGTTCGGAATATTTTACGTGAACGATGATATGATATTTTTGGGAACACATTTTTTTACGTAATATCTAATGAGTTGATAATATTATTTTTGATTAACGTTAATTTTCTTGAAAGACATCTCAATTCAATCAAGTTTTTGTAATTGTAAAATGTCATACATAGAACCTAAACCGGATAGTTAAATTAATTATTCATTAAAAGTCTAGAATTCATTACGTCATTTTGAGCGCCATTCTTTCCTTACACTCAACTTGTATGTATATTTAATAATATCTTTAATCTGTCAACAATAGTGAATTCGAATCCCGAGTGAGAGCGCAATTGAGAATAGTCTACTCTCTATACAGAGCTAGAGCGCAATTGAGAAGAGTGTACTCTCTATATACTCTCTATAAGAGTCTACTCTCTATATAGAGTCTACTCTCTACATCCCGAGTTAGAGCGTAATTGAGAAGAGTCTACTCTCTATAAATTGTAATTTTATTATTATTAAACACTCAATAGAAATATGAATATTCACAAGACGTTGGACAAGTCTAGCTTTATTCAAAAAATATAAACTCTTGATAAAAATAATTTAATCGTAGAGAAATCAGAGTACTGAAAATAGGAATTCATCGTTATTCAACAACCTCTGATAGCAGTTTGGACAGGTAACTGCAAAGCCTTTGCTGACAGCTGCTAAATAACCCATCAGAGGCAACGTTCGGTAGACTTGCGAAGCACTCCAACTAGACAGTTTTATTTGATCTTATTATTAGAGTTTTTTTTAAATTTAATGCATTGAAACAAAAGCTCTTGGAAGAAGGAAGCTTCGAATATAAAGGATGAATAGTGGTGTAGACTAACTTTCAATTAAATTTAATATTGCGTAATGACGTGTAAAATTAATTTTATCTAGAATCAAAAAACTTTTCCAGCTTGAAAATATTTGTCGACCATTTTTTTTATCGTTAATGGTCATCGAATTTGTTTAAGTTATAACTAACTTCTTGAAGAAATATTTGGAGATATTTGTTGGAAAAAAGATTATCTTGCAGAGCAATAATATAATATATTACACATTTTGCCATTTAGCTCTTCCTTTCAACTAAATACGAAAAGGTTACAAAAATATTTAATGAGAATATCATCATTATGAGATAGGCTTTATTTGGTCGCCATCGGGGAAGTTGGCTTTCTAGCACAAGGTCGTGAAAATTATCATTATGTTGTTATTTTTTTCTTTCGCATGATATCCTTTAACATATTCGAATCCATGATATTGACATATTAAAAAGCGTAGCTGGGAGACAATTTTGTCTTCAGCCCCAGTAATCGAGCCTTCCGGTTTAAAACTACTGTCGTAAGCACATTACTTGCGGTTCGTCATTGCACTTGTTAGCAGCATTTTAAAACGTGAAAAGGCATCAATATTCCCACACGAATTTCCCAAATATTCAAATATAATTACCAGCCGAATTCTTTTATCAGACTAGACCTCCTTTTTTGGTTCTCATCGGGAATCGAACACGAACCACCCGGTGGAAGTCAAGTGTCATGAGATGTTTTAATTTAATATTTTTTATTCGAATGTACAATAGTCCCATCTGATTTCAGAATCTGCCTTCTAAGTATAGTTTTTCCTATTCACTTTATGTTGAGAATTAGAGGCAGCCGCTGTAAAAAAACTAGATGTTTTCTTAGCAAAGCATTAGCTTACAGTTTATCATTCTACGTCATAACTTATCTTATCACGTTCAAATAAATAAATAAAAAATATTGTATCTTTTGCCTCTTATAATGTGAGTCACTTCCACATTTGTAATACGATATATCTATGGAATCTTCAGAATACGACTGACTATAAATAATTATATTCCAAGAATATTTTACGTTTTTCAAATTTCATGAAAAACTCCCTTTTCTTCTGAAAGATAAAATTTCTTTGCAAAAAGGATAATTTCCTGGTATTTTATATAATCTTTTGAAAAAAAATTAATTTCATTTTCCTCGCTACTAGTATAAGATTTATGTGATCTTTTGGATGAAAAAAAAAGGGATGTAAAAATACCGACCGAAAAGGAAGGAAGAGATTCATAAATTTTATGAAATGTATTAACAAGTTTTATGTTTATTTTTATTTCATTACTCTAAGAAAAAAATGTTAATTAAGTTTATCCAAATGGCTTACAGATTTTTTTTTAAAACATTTCATTGTATACAGTACATCCTAGTGGGCTTATTGCCATGTGGCAAGCTCTTACAACCAACCAGGAAGATATTTAAGAGGTCTTACATGAAAATCGAATTAGAATCGTTCTTTAAAAAAAATCGGGCTGAGAGATAGGCATCTTATCATCTATGCTATGGAGGTCGTCGGATATAGTAACCAACATTTGGATAATTTTGTGTGAAGGTGTAAATTAATTCAAAAACAAATATATTCCTTCAGTTTAGTTCAATCCCACCACCACTCACGCTGTTATGGGGGACAAAATACGCAAAAGTCCCCATCTAGCGCGATTTACACTAGAATATAAAAATCTTCTTTATTTTTTTACATAGTGACGAAGACTATCCAAAGAAACTCTTTCTTCGGTGGCGAAACATCTGAGTGTTAAAATAATAGCAGCAACCATTGACTTAAGGTTCGAATTCACGGGAGAACGAAAATTCTTAAATAAACTTATAAAATGACTTAAGGCCTGAACTTCAAATAGCTTAGCAAGTTGCTAGTACTTTCACATAACATTTTAAATTTAGCATAACTATTCTTTGACACCATTAAATCTGAGTAGTCAATCGGTCCGAGATGAATCAGTGTAATGCTGAATGGAGTTCCCTTCGGAAATTATTGGCTCGGCTATCATCGCAGTACCGCAGAATATGATCAAGATGGCCGCAAAAATTACAAAAGAGCGAAGGAATAAGATTAAAGCTAAAGGGTTTGCTATTAAAGCTCCCATGTTCAGATATAAATTGATTACTCCAATAGTTTGGGTTTACCCACGAGTAGCCGAGGCACATCCGGATGTAAGGAAAAAAATGAACATGTGTCTTCCTACAGGGTAAGGTGGTATATTATATATTCATACAGCAGTGGTGACAAAGTACGAGTACTTTATTCTGTCATAATACCACACTCTTCAATTGAAACATACCCTTTGCCCTTTCTCTAAATTCATGAATCTTATAATTCACACATTTTTATAATTTATTCATCTTCATGTGTTGTGTCTCATCTCCATGACGTTGACATTTGACAAAATATTTATGTCTTTGGCGGCACATAATAACTTCTCAGCTGTCTGTCTACCTGTCCTTTAGCGAATGTTGCGTAACCAAGACAGGTACATTCCGCGTCGACCCTCAATTTGGCCATCAATATTAATAAGAAGTGGAATTTTTCTCCACTCGATATATGACACAGATAGGAAATTATTCGAAATGGTATTTAAGAGCTCTTGTTCTACAACTGCTCGATGCAGTACCTCGGTGTTTGAGATACAATGAAACAAAAAAATCTCAGTATTCTCCGATGAATCCACACTTTGAATACATGTAGCTTGTTTAGCATTCTGATTTCATAGTCTATGTTGACAACACCTTAAAGTAAAATGGACCATACATATATAGTAGTAGTACTTAATCATGCGTTGCCGAAAATGAAGCTCCCAGTTTTTTTATCATTCGTGTTTCAAATTGAACCTTTCAAAATCTGGTCAATTTGATCAAGAAGCGTTTCTCTGAATCCAACCTTTACGCATGCACTTTACACTTAAAACTTTTTGCCCGTACGCGTGCAAACATAGTAGACGTTTAACGAAAATTGTACCAACGTAGTTTTAACGATTTTCTTTCAAGTTGCTGAAATGTATTATTTTTTCATATAATTGTTACAAATTGTCACATTAAAAAAAATGGAAGAAAATCAATGATAAGTGTTTCTTCACAAACGATATCTGATAAGTTTAGGTAGCTTATATTATAAATGCTGGAGCAAAAAATAATACTGAATAAATGATCTAACAGTGAAATTCCAGGATTTTCCGTGATGTGTGGTTTTTTAAAGAAATTTATATTGCACTATTTTGTAACATCTGTTACCTTAAAATTACACCCAGGATTTATGTAAGGTAGCTGTTTAGCGTTAGAACAACTCCCTGTTAATCCAGTTCGGTAACCTCAGTGCTAAACTAGCATTTTAACCACGTCACCGACTTCCTATTCATAATGTATTATAATTTATCAGACTTAATGGTGACGTCCTCCGTGGTCTATTTCGTTGGATCCTTGACTTTCACCAAAGGATTTCGGAGTGAGTACCCGAAAAAAAAGGGTTTCCGTTTGGTCAAAACGTTTGTGTGGCAACACTTCGTACTCGCAAGAGCTATAAGTGTGCTAGTGTTGTGACGTCTTCACGTGCAATGTACTATATCCAACACGTGTGATGATGAACTACGAGTTTTGTACCTGTTAAAATGGTTTTAAAACTCGATGAATGTAGCCGAAGACAATGCTATCCCCCAACCACGCTTTTCGATTTGACTAGATCATCAATTATCATATGAACATACTAAAAATGAAGAAGATCAGTGTAATATAAAGTTTTTACTTTTGAAGAGTAGTTTCGTCGAAAGCTTAAAAAAACATAATTTTTTCATTTGTGTTTCTACGCCTTGATTGAAATAAACTCGACTGAAATATATAACCTTGCCTGAAATAGAAGTTTGATAATAATATGGAACACAGAAAAGAAAAACAAAATGAAGATCATAATAAATAACACACTCGACAACAAAGGAATGCCTTTTGATCCGTGTTAATTTGGCACTCGAGCAGTAAGCTTCTTTGGAGGGCGTTTCTTTCATGAAAATTTAATTAATTCAATTGAAAATTAAATGACATTAATGCTTATAAATCAAGTTTAAATGTCAAATTAAATTTTTGTCAAAAAAAGAAGAAAATAGCGACTGCAATATCAATATTCGTAAAATTGCTAAATATTCCCTTGGTAAATTACAAATGTAAAAGAATTAAAAGTCACATATTTCTAATTATTTTTTTCTGTTTTTGTTATGGGGTTGTCAGCTGGGGTAGTACGTATTAATCTACTATAGATCATTGCGTTAAATAAAAAAAGGATCAATACATTTTTTCCTTTAAATATCGGTCGTTTGTATTATATTGTATTATATTATATCCCTGCTTATTTATTTTTATCTTTGGTATTGTGGTTTGTATATGAGAACATTATTTTCTATTTGTGATTTTATTTTGATAAAATTTGGACTCCTATCAGCGTATCTCTTTTTTTGCTCACAGTTAATCTAAGTTAGTGTTGGTGGGTTTAATTTTTTTTTCTGCCATTTATTAATTTTCTGTTTTTTCTTAGTCTACGTGTACAAGGGTGTGGACTGAAAAAAACATCTGGTGTCCTCGCGGCCGGGCTCGCTCTATATTGATGTGGTGTATCTCTGCCAGTTAAATGTCATGCGATGATTCCAGACTTTTAGTGAGCTTCTCTCTTAAATGTATTTTCTGCAGTTTATCTTGAGATATACTCGTACATATGTGCGATTTCGGAATGTATTTATATATGTACATACTGTATTCCTATAAATAAACTTATATTTATTTATTTATGTAATGTGTTACTCTTTTGTTGTATACAGTATTATATAACCTGGTGGGCTAATTCCAGTTGTAGTTGAGTGTCCCTGTCAGGTTGATGAGAGCGTGCAACGGAGTTTTGTTTTTGTGTTATCAAAAATCGGAAAGAAGTATCGATTTATTTTTTCATGCTAAATATCCTCAGTGAGATACAGGCAAAAGCCTAGTTTACTGGGGATACGACAAATGAAAGGCAACAAACCCAGATTCATTAAAATTGTATGTCCAAATCAAATTATCTGTTGTTTTTCTCAAATTGTGTATATTTCTTGTCATGTGTAATAATAAATAAATAAATAAATTGACATGTGGCAATCTTTTCGAACCAACCCGATAAATTTAAAATTTTGCTTAAAAAGAGACTCGAATCTTTTGTAAAAAAATCTGGTTGCCTATGGGAATCCTACAAGTAATTCCTGATTTGGAAGACGGACGTCTTGACAATTCAGCCACGAAGTTAGTTTCCCAACAGTTGTACTATCCAAGGAGTTTGAAGTGGTCAATATATTTTAGATATTTATCAAATCACTAATTACATGTTGTAGTAATTATCTTTTGATAAATATGTTAGAGCGCAGCCTTCTGGTTGGCACACTTGATCTAGTTCCGCTCTCCTGTGTTCATTAATAATGTAGGAGAAGGTTGTTGAGATTATGGCGTGGTTGGAATTGTGTATGTGATAAGGTTGGGCTTGTTTATCAGAAATTTTCAAATGTGGTCAACTCTAATTTTTGTCACCGACAATGCTAGATCCCTTTCTTGAGAGTATTTGCCATTATGAGTTTTCCAAAACTAGCTAAATTCAACATCAAATCGTTTAAAAAACCTACTTAATATAGGATCTTTTTTTAATAGTAGACAAATCTGTATGGGGTGTGGTGGGGTTGGGGGGGGGGGGGGGGGGGGGGGGAGGGGTGAAACGTGAACGGGGAAAAAGACTGAAAATATATCTATAAATTATTTACAAATGCGTGATTAACTGACCATTAACCGACTTATTAATGTATTTTAATTAGATCTACATTCTGTGACTTGACGGGTATTATGACGTCAGAACGCCATTTTAATCAATTATGACATGTTGAATACTTTTTATGTTTTACGCCACCTTAAACATATTTATTAAATAGAAACACTGTATGAATGATAAAAGATTCACAACAATAATAATATATAAAGAAGTACTAGAGGACAAATGAGAAATTTGGGAATACTTAGAAAACCGTCCTGCGACCAAATCAATCGAATTCTGTAAAATGAAGAGTGATAAACCTTTATAATGAAAGAGTTTGCGTGACGAGGTGTGAAAGATGTGTTCGTGACAGTGGACGTGAAAGTGGACGTAAAGGATGTGTTCGCGGATAGAATGAAATTAAGATTTGTTCTCTCTGTCTACCCTAATAGAGGGGCACGACTTGATGATGATGAACAAGATTTAAAATAAAAAAGTTGGATATTCCATATAAGTTCCTGTCATTTCACATTAACTAAGTTTTAAAAACTATTTACCCGTAGACAGCAAATACCCTACTGTTTTTTTTGTTCAACAGTATAACGAGAATAATATAATTTTATATTTTAAAACAAGAGATTTTGTGTTTACGGTTCGTATGAATGCGTGGTTAAAAATGTTACTTCGTTTAAGGGCTTGCTTTAACCTAAATGAAATATGATGATCCGGTGTAGAGGTACAAAAATAAAATAAATCTTTAGCAGTTTTTCCTCTTTTTTCATTTTTACCAGAACAGAGGCAATGGTTAGGAGTAAAATTGCCGAGTAAAGAATAAAAGTTTAATGAATGCTTTTTAATTTATAAATCGAATGAGTTTACATGAATTATTTTAAAATTAAAAAATAACATTACAACTTCATTTGAAATATTAATAGATGAGAAAAATATTTTCAGCATATACTCGTACGAGTATGTAAGGTCAATATTCAAAATTGCCCTTTTGTAATGTATGAATCGAATAGGTTCACATTACAATTGCTTTCAAAAATGTTTTAAAATTAGAACTTAACATTTCAACTTCATTTGAAATATTGTAAGATAGGAACGATATTTTCAACATATACGAGTATATGACGCCAATATTCAAATTGGCCTTTTTGTAATTTATTAATCGAATAAGTTCACATGACAATTTCAAAATATTCTAAAATTAGAAAATAACATTTCCTCTTCATTTGAAATATCGTTAAATGGGAACGATATTTTCAACATATACGAGTATGTAATGTCAATATTCGAAATGGCCTTTTTGTTATTCATTAATCGAATAGGTTCATGTGATAAATTATTTCAAATATGTTTAGAAATTTGAAATTAACATTTCAACTTCCTTTGAAATATTTTAAGATGTGAACGATATTTTCAACATATGTGTATACGAGTATATGATGCCAATATTATAAATGAATATTTTGTAAGAAAATAAATATTACATATTCAAAAAAAAGATTTACTCAAAAGGTATTAAGTTATTTTTTCAATATGTGTTAATCAATTTATTTTATAGTGCATAATAGGGTGTTAATTTCCAAGTGACAATGTCTTCCAAAATCAACGAGACAGTTGTTTTAATTGGAATTTACATCATTGACGTAGAGTAAAAAAAATATGAAAATAATGAAAATTTTGTAGTCATCGATGAACTGGAGCAGGAAAAAAAAAACATATATGAGAGTCGGAAACCTGAAAAAACACACTTTGTAACTGAAATATAAAATGTGTTTTTAGTTCGATGTATATTTTTTTCGTATGATGTTTTCTTCAATTCGAAGTAACATTTAATTAGATTTCAACTCAATGTGGCTTTAAAACATATATACTCAAACCGGACAGTATGATAATCTGCTGAGGTGATAGTCCACAATAGTATTTCAATATCATCATTGATTTATGCCAGTGAAACGCGGACGTAGTAAAGACTGAGAGCCTAATAAGTGCTGAAGAAATGCGTGTACTTAGAAGAATACATAGGGTGACAATCTATAACAAAATACAGAATGTAACGACTAGAAAATGTATCCAAACTTAAGGATGATGTGTTGAACAAGATGAAGAAAAGTACTTTTACATGGTTTGTGCACGTGGAACGAATGAATAAAGAAAGCCAAATAAACATTGTAAATGTGAGTAGGTGTGGTAGAGAACCCCAAAGAAAGTATGATTGGATCAAGTCACATTCATACACCTTATCATACAGCTCCTACAATAGAAAATGCAGGAGCTGTATGAGAAGGTGTATGAATGTGGAAGAAGTTAAATATATATGTTGAGATAAGAAAGTCTGGCGATATGTTCTCTTTGTATAGCCCAGCAGGAAAACGGCTTGATGGTATGTGTGTATGTAATTCGATGTCAAATATATTTTATATTATAATAATTCAATGCAAGACAACAATCATTCTAAAGGCTTCTATTATGTTACATTTTGAAATCGGAAGAAGTGTATTCCATACCATAGGCTTAGCCACTTTGATCGATTGATCAAAATATCTGAGTCTGTTGGTACCGCACAATATTTACCAGAGGATACGACCCTAACACAAAGTTCCGTTATTAAACGGTCTCGCAGCCACATTCAGCACTGCATCTGAACGGTAAAAAAAAATCTTCTTCATCGAATGCTCAGTGCTTAGAGTCGTGGTCTTCTTTAACTCGGCGCAACACCAGTCTCCATTTCTATCAATTCTGGACCATGTTGAATACAATGCTTGAAGAGTATCCTGTTAACTCATTTATTTCCTCTACCCATCTCACTGAACAACTTCCTCTTGCTTGCCTTACGTCAACTATCCACGTGATCTCCAGTCGTCCATATTTTTTTCTAGCAACTTACAAAAAGTATGTTAGGATTCTTTGTCAAAAATCTTTTCATAATCTCCGATTCTTGGATGATAGAAATGTTGTTGCTCCTTGCGGCCCATGGGATACGGAGTATCTACCTCCAATGCCACCTCTTAACCCAATCAAATCGTATTTTTTAGCATTTTAAATATAAGACACTCAACGTTTGAGAATACCTGACTCAGTGTATGATTAACCATTGACTTATACCTTAATCTCCCACGCGTGTTGTAGTTAATATGCCGACAGCATTCGTGGGTGTTGATAAATCGGTTTGCCACTCAAATGGCTTAGTAAGGCGATCCTCTCTTTTATAGATGCTAAATAAATAATTCGGATACTTCTTATTCAAAACATAGTACCAAGATAGAAACCTACTGTAAACTCTCTTATTACCCTAATCGGTTATTTACACCCCCTTAAAAAATGCCTTAAAGCCATCAATGAATAATGTGGGTGCCAAACATATGGATAAAGTTTTCTTTGAAATTTATTATTTCTTCAAAAATGTGATCAGTAAAACACTGACCGTGTCTTTTTTTCCTGTAAAGGTTGAATTATACTGTTAAGTTAAGTTAAGAGTATACAATCACGTGTTACGTTAGAAACAAAAAAAATGTAAATTTTGAACCAAGGTTGATTATCATATGTGTAAATTAAAAAATCTTTGTAGATCTGAAGTTTCTGTATGAGATATCTCCGTTGTATATCTTGAAGTGGCGTTTGAGTGATATTGCTTCGGAGGTGATGGAAACTATGAGGTCGATAGCATTTTCATCGAATTAATTGATCGTTCGGAATTGATTTAGTAGGGCGGGGTATAATGGCAAAACTTTTGGCGTTGCTGATCCTATGGCGTAGAATGGTTCGCCTCTAAGAGCTGGAGGTATGGGTGGCGTGTGCAGTTTCAAGAAACTTTCGAAGACAATCATTTTTGAATGATCTTATAAAAATATGTGTTTGTATATGAATACTTCACATATATGATACACGTAGCGATACATTAAGCTAAATATGTAACTATCACATATCAGAAGGTCTACAGAGGCTTCTCTGTAGTTCATATTTCTTTAGTTTGCAATTTTCTTACCAAATATGTTTTTCTTAAAATGTAAAGATGCGGGGAAGTATTCAATTTAAATTGCAGCCACCACCTTCCTATTCTTACGCTCAATTCATGTTGTGTTTTGTAATATTATTAATCTCTCATTAATAGTGGATTTTATTCCTGAGTTATAGGGCTTTTGAGAAGTTTTTGAGAATTTTTTTCTCAAAACGGCGTTGTCGAAGATGTCCTGTTATTATTATTAATATTATTGACTAGGTCATGATGAACCTTGAGAACATCAGATGACCAAAGATGTTAGATGAAAAGGCTTCAGTTGGATTGGGAGATCGTTCCCTAAAGAAATTGCCAGGTAGAGAATCGTGGCAGCACCGCAGTATCGACTCTGATAGACAAAGGGTAGAAACGATGAGAAAGGTAAATCTAAAATATGGAATGTCTAGTCTGAAATATGGCATGAAACGTTTGAAAACTGAGATGTAAAGCTGGATGACAGTGGAGTGGAAGAAATTATGATAACCTATGAATTAACTAAAATCCTTGTAGAAATATACACGCATTAAATAATCATTTGGTAAACAAAATTATTATACAATATTTTTGAGAAAATATTTATATTCCTTTTTAAAGAAATTTCTGAAACAAGAAAAACATAATCGCTATCAAAGAGTGGGATAAACTGCACTTCTATCTATTGTAAAAATTGAAATTGAGTTTTGTATATTTATCAATTGATTTATAGGTATGAAGATATTTTATTACATTACTGTATCAGCTAGAGGTTGTCTTCTAATATTTATTTGATTAACTAAGAAGTCCTATGGTCCATGAGTTTTATGGATGTATTTGATGCGTCAACCCTCTGTGATGTGTTAAACAATCCATGCTGTACTCATTAGCTGCGTGGAAACATTCTTCTTTTCTTTCTGAGCTTGGACGGCCCGGCCCCTTCACTATGGTGATGACAGAATGTTTTGTATAGCAACGTGCCACACACCATGTTTTGCAATTCATTCGACTAGATATTGTAACGACATTCCTTGCTTTATCAGATATCCTCCATCTTTATCAATTTTTAAGAAAAAACTTAAACATTATAAATCATAAAATATTCCTCCCTCCTAATTCCTGCCAAATTTCTATTATTTTTTCTACTTTCTTTAAGGTTTTTGTTTTATTTTAACTTTTATTTAAATACCATTTTTTATTTCCGAAGACATGGTCATAGATATATAAAAGTTATGAAAGAAAGGCCTATGAAAGAAAAGCTGGTTGATCGGAAGAAATCGCTTTAATGAAATAAATTCGTTAGATGTATTTACTTAAAGCTGTCAAATAAATACTACTTTTCTGGTGGTTTGATAAAAGCTTCGAGTTAAATTTTTAAACCCGAGTAACAGGTATGTCGATACGATAGCTTATAATTTATTTAGGATATTAACACCAGTGAGAAGGGTTAACAAGTATTTTCGTGTTGAAATTTCTCAAATGAAACTGTTGTAACTTTTAACTTAAATACAATTTCGAAATACTGTTTCATTGATTTTGCCATTTATTGTTTAAAACCTTTTATATTTTCAGTTAATTATTTAACATAGACACTTAACGTTTATGTTGATTTAGATGTTTTTTAATGTGCCATTTTTTAAGAGATATGCTTCAATATTGTTTATTAAGCGGTGGAAGATATCTACGTTAATTTTCACACACATATAAATTAACTACTGCAAATTATTAGAACTCATTGGATATGAGTTACGATAATTTGCAGTTATGATAATGTTATATAATAGTACGAGTTATAATAAATACTCATGAATATATTCCACATTTTTTTACAGGTATGCTTTGATATAATTTTTTAACGTAAGAGATACTCGCACCTGTTTATACATACATATACAAATTGCTTACAGCAAAAATAATAAATCCTTTGTGGATTGGCAAACTTTTGTTTAAGGAATCCGACAATTATTTGCGTCATCGTGAATTAAGATTATTTTCGGTGCCGTATATACGAACTGAGCTATAATGTAATATTAAGAACGTGACCACTAGTAGATACATAGAATGTCCTTGTTGAACGAATTTTCCACTATTGATATCGCCCATATCTCGGTGAATAAATTGAGGATTGAACTCCTTGAACTCATTGCAGATATAACTGAGCCACTTTATATGGTAGAGTTAGTAATCATTTATCGTGTTATTATATTTTTTGGTTCTATTTTTTTAATGTCAACATGTACAATATAAAATGTAAAGTAATAAAAAAAGTCACAAAATATTGTCACAAATATTCAGACTCAATCCACATTTAATTTTACTGCGTTGCTCAGTACTGAGTATGTTTAAAAATATAAACTTTAAGTGCATTACTCAGTACTCGGCTTAAAGATCACTGACAGCGTTGCTCACACCAGCACAGTGATGGTTAAGTTATACGATTTTTTTTCTTTTTTGACGTTTATTTTAGTAGGACTTTGAGACCTAAGCTTGTATGAATTTATATAAGATCATAAGAAACAAACATTATAAGTGATACAGAAGGAAAAATTAATTCAAGTCATAATTCACAGGATATGATAGAGAGGGTAGACAGGGCGAGGAAAGGGAGAGGAAAAAAAAAGATAATATGTAGATATTTTAAGTCAGCTAAAGGATTGCACTACAGAGTAATGCTAAGAGACAGTATGAAAGAAAATATAAGTATCACAAAGAATAATTTTATGTAAGTACAATTTGATGATAAAGCTGGGTTCAAAATAAATCTTCGATGGAATATTATCAAATTTGTCTGAACAACACCGATGTTGGAAACCCTTCATTATATGATATCTTCTGCAGACTTTTAGTGTTTGAGAGTTTTGGGCATACGAATTCCTAAATGAAGGAAAATTTATTAAAGTTTAATTGACGCGTTGTTTTTTTTTATATGAAATATTACCTCTTTCAAAAGATAAAGGCAATCTCCAATACCAATCCATGAAGAAGTTTGAACAAAAATATTTGGCCAGTGACCACGCAGATGATTCTATTATATAAAAATATATATTTTAAACGAGCGCGATGAAGAAATGCGTGCATTAAAACCAACACATGGGCTGACAATGTTTGACAGAATACGGTATTAAGTTATTAATGATAAATGTGAACTTCAGACTGAAATATTTAGACAGAAAGAAAACGTAGACGTGAAAAAAAACTGAAAGGAGCGGAATTAAAACTATATTCATGTAAATTTTTTGAACTGAAACGAATACATAAGAATGAATGTAAATTTAAAACTGTTGTACTATGCAGAGTGAATTATATATTCGCGCTCTGACATGGTTTGGATGTGTAGAACGATGATAAAAGAAAACTAAAAATATAAACATTTAGTGCAAATGCAAGTTGAAGAAATGGCAGAAGAAGACGAAGAAAAGTATGGTTGGATCAAATGAATCATATTTTGAAATAAGTAATTCAAAAAAAGCCAGAGCAATTGTAGGAGTTGTGTTAGAAGGTGTATGTATTGATTTAGATGAGGCACAAGGTTATTATTAATTTGATTATACTTTTCATGTCTAAATTTTACTCGCTTACATCAAAGTTTGTTAAACATACACGAATGTCTAATCTAACACAAGTGAAACAAAAAAAATCTTTGTAAAATCAGTACAGCAGATATAAAATTAAATAGCAAAGCTTAGAGGAGAATGAGGATGAAAAGTAAAGGCATTGTTAGCTGAGAATGGAGATAAGTAAATTGTATAAGAGATGCGAAGAAAATGATCGGAGAATGAATCTGAGAACGAAATCCAAATTCATAATGATAAAACCGTTTGAAAGTAATGAAATATAAGAGCAAGTGGAAGAAATCTACTATTGAGGTATGTTAGTATTTTCTCAGATAATGTAAGAGTTTTGAGGAATATCGAACGGCGTGTAGTGATAGGAAACAAACTATACGGGGTATTAAAACGTATATACTCGAAATAGATAGTATCAAAATCTGCTAAGATGAAAGTCCACAACGGTATTTTAGTACCAACTTTGATGTATGCGAGTGAAAATTGGACGTAAAATTAAACTGAAAGGAACCGAAGAAGCAAAGAATGTATGTCGTAAAATGAAAGTTTCGTGCACTGTCATCTCTGCCTACTTCGACGTGGAAACAACTTGATGATATATATGTATGTATTATATTGTATTATGCTTTCATTATATGCAGTAAAACATTGCGGGTTTATTGCCATGTGGCAGTCTCTTACAACTAACCCGAAAGTTGTTTAAGAGCCTGATATCCTTTAAAAAAAATTGTACCAATGAGAATCGAACTCGGAACCTTAGGGTCGGATGATAGGTGTCAATTTATTTGTGAAGATTGTCATAGTATGTATGTATGATACAATTTAAATCAACGTTTCAGATTTTTTAAAGACAAATTATTTAATAGATCTACATTTTTAATGGCGTCGCATAAATACTGCTATAATAAAAAATATAGATATCCCGTTTTAATCGTGGAGTTCTCATTGATTTCCGTTTTTATGTCATTATTAGCACCCTGGAGTTGCGCTGGTGGTGCTTGGAGATTAAACTAAAGGTTGTAAAGACATGTTTCCCATTTGGAGCACGAAACACCACGCCAAGAAGCTCCAGACCAATAATAGAAAAGGAGATAACGTTTTACTTCTGGAATTTAAATAACATTTCCCCGCCAAATTAACATACTGATATTACAAGGAACTAACATAAAGCCAATACTTCGCTCCTCAACACTGTTGTTAAAACATCCGTTTTATTTTTATTTAAATTACTCAAACCTTTTTATTTTTTATGACTGATTCATATGTATGTGATACCATTGGGAAAGACATAAATATGTTACATGTAATATTAATGCCACTGATGTTTATTTTCTTTTGGTGATATTTTGGAATGTTCATTTTGGAATACGCATTGAAATTTTTCTTGTGGTGATATTTTGGAATGCGCATTGCAATTTTTCTTTAGGTGATATTTTGTAATGCGGAATGTAATTTTTCTTTGATCACATTTTAAAATTCACATTGTTATTTTTCTTTATATAGTCTTTTGGAATGCGCATTATTCTTTTTTCTTTGGGTGGTATTTTGGAATGCGCTTTGCTATTTTTCTTTTGATAGTATTTTGGAAAGCGCATTAATATTTTTCTTTTGGTGGTATTTTAGAATATTTTTGATCTATCAATAAGAGTGGGTTCAATTTCCACGGTAGAGTGCTATTGAAGAGACTTTTCTCTCTAAACAGCGCTATATATATTGTCTTTTTAATATTATTATAGATTATCTTAAAAATGTACGATATATATGATTTAAAGCATCTTTTAGACCTTTATTCATATGGGTAAATGTGTATTGCTTGTCATCTGAATGGTACTTTGAAACTTTATTTGGACTTAGTGTATACTAGGCTGTTCACAATGATAATAACGTGACTGTTGCATATTATAAATTTCCTTTTTAAAATCAATTAACTAAAAATTCTTAAGCTGACGTTATATTAGAAAAAATCAATCACATAGAGGATGAGTAACTAAATTGTAAAAGCAGAAATACGCTATAGCACTATGCAAGTCATCGTTTTTTTTATCACAAGTATCTTTTTTATGGATTGTATAAAGTTAAGAAAACGCTGAAGCCGTGGAGAGAGAATTGGTAGGGGAAATTGTTACGTTAGCTGTACACATAAAATGAAAGATAGAGTGGAAAATAAATTTGTTGTAAGAGAGAGGTAATGAAAGGTTATGAAATTATCATCAATATAAAAAGTTTTAAAGTTGCCTGTAGTCAAATAAATCAATGACGAAATAATGTATTAAATAGAGATAAGTTTTGAATTTATTAGATAACTTATTAAAAAAATCAAATTGATTTTTGATACTGTTGAATTTTATTA
The DNA here is from genome assembly GCA_949825065.1 of Odontocerum albicorne. Lineage (NCBI taxonomy): Eukaryota > Metazoa > Arthropoda > Insecta > Trichoptera > Odontoceridae > Odontocerum > Odontocerum albicorne. The sequence continues at coordinate 16,183,533 of OX463847.1, read as the reverse complement.
CAGCATAAACTAAGCAAATCTAAGAACTTTGTGAAATATATGATATAAGAGGTAATGAATTTCAATTGTCAGCATAAAAATATATGGAATGAATTGTTTTCAAAATTAATGAAAATAAATTATGTTTTGCCCCATAACGTAGAAATATTTTTTTAGTTGAGTATCTTAGATTAATGTTACTGTCAACAAAGAATAACAATGACTTTTATAATGAAATATCACAACAATCCAACAAAACTTTTGTAATATTTGGATACCACAAACGTATAAGAAAAAAAGTTAATAGCAAAAAATAAGTAAAAGTGAAAACCTATAAAAATATGCGTTAGCCCTGTAATGACATAAGCTATTGAAACAAGAAGTGATAACACACGGACGATAGCGCTCCTAAGAACATCAGAAATTGAGGTTTTGCGTAGTAAAACACTCAGATAGCCTAATATGTACACAAATAAGAAAAAGGTGTTCAACGGAAGACATTTTAGGATGAGGAAGGTCGAGAATAAATTATTGGCGGTACCTCGACATGCTTGGATATAATTCCTTGAGCGCACGAATATATCTTTGACTCCTGGTATTCGTAGTCTAGCTCGTTCGAGAAATTGTGAAATGTCCAGAATAACTGGAATGAATATCGTAAAATATTCCTAACAATAACAATAGACTGCACTGGTAGGAACTGTTTTTAATCGCGCAAGAACGGACCTCCTAGTCGTCATGCCAGTTAAAAGGGCCTTAACTCTTCTGAAGAGGACTGCTTCGGATTATGACATATTTCATATTACACTGTCAAAAGAATTCATCAACTTATTTATATGATAATCGTATAAATATTTTTAATGTACGGAGATTTTTTAAGACAGAAAATTGCAATATAATCTAATTGGGTTTAGTCATAACAATGAATAAATATTATGTTCAATGAATAGGTGAGACTTATATTCCTCGTATAGCTTCTTACGGTTACATCCTGAGAAGTCGACAACAGAGCTAGAGATATAGTTGTTATTCCAGGAATAATGCAGAAATAAAAAACCTTAGATTTAATGCAAAATAATGAGACGTAATAAACAGATAATCAAAGTAAAGAAACACATTTTTTAAATGAACAGAAACGAGTAAGTACTCGTACGTTAATGGAAACACAGTTAATTAGTTTATTTGATAGTTACTATAAACAATTAAGGCACAGAGTGTTCTCTCTACAAACCGTATCAGGAGTATATTTTCCTTTGACGGAAGCAAATATACAACTCAAATTAAGTCCATAAATTTAGTGTGCTGAGATAAAATATGACATTTGTAATGTTCAACCCAGAAACTAGCAGTTTATTATGTGAGTTAATATGTCAGGGAAATACGTGAGGCGGAAAATAAAAAAATACGTGTAAATATTACGTTACTTTTTCTTGTTATAAAAATCATCTGAGGTCTCAAGGATATGTCTTTTTTAAAAGTGCTGTTTTTATTTGATATAATATTGTACAATAGTGACCTTTAACTTCATTACATTTCTGAATATGCAGAATCGATTCGGTATAAATGGATTAACTTTATTTTATTTCGGTAGTTATGTTGGTAAGGCGCTTGTCTCTCAACCTGGACGTGGCGGGTTCGATGCCAGTTAGAACCCAGATGTTTTTAAAGATTTCAGCCTAGTTTTCACTTAAGACCTCTTTAATCTCTTTCTGGTTGGTGGGGAGATATTACAACATTACAATAAGTCCGTTAAGTTGTGCTGCATACGACGAAAGTGCAATACAATACAATTCAATAATACGACGGATGTGTTAAGTTAGATAAGAAGAGCACGCTGAGATGGTTTAGGCATGTGAAACGAATTAATTAAGTAAGACTAACAAAGCAAATATATAGCACAAACGTAATTGGAAGGCGTGCTAAAGGAAGTCCAAGGAAAATATGGTTGGATCAAGTGAATTCTATTCTGAAAGAAGAATCACCTTCTCAAAACAATTACATATGACATTTAAAAAATATTGTAACTTTTGCTAAATTGATTGATGCCTTTGAGATGTGGTGTTAAATTTGACTATCACGTATTGCCAGAAAAATCAATCAATCAATTTTTGAAGAGTTTTAGGCTCAGACACGCCTCGTTCTGCATTGTGCAAGTAGAATACTACAATACTTTGAACACGTTGAGATAAGACATCCATGATACTCGTAGGTCAATTCTGGCAGGGAAATGTGAATGCAAACGTAACAGAAGCACAAGCACTCGTCCGATGAAATCACCAGGTGAAAAATCACTATGATGTTCATTTCAATATGCACTGCATCAGGCAAAAGATCGTTTATACTGGAAAAAGGATGCTTGAAAACCTTTGTAATCACGATCTTGAGAATTGAAGAAACGACCAAGGAAAAAAATTGGTGGATCCAAGTTATTTAAGGGGATAAGATTAACAAGCCATGGGTTAAATAAGAATGTATTAAACACATAGGTACTAGAACAATTACAAAAAGTACTCGCAGTAAGTACCAATTGAATCTGCCAAAAGATAAGATTAATTCTCGCGGCCAAACTTGCTGAATTACCGAGCAAAAAGTTAATTAAAAGGCCATTCCGGGGCGGATGATCTGAAAATATATCCTTAATATTAATACAACCCGAGATTAAAGCTATATTGAGATTTTTTGTTACAGATTATACTCGAGTTAATTAATAATTAAATAAGACCTTGTTAATAGGTTCATTAATCAATATTGTTCAAGTGCTATTTTTTCAACGAAATCAAAATTATTGGAGAAACGTATTTTTATTACAGACAAGCTGTACCCGGCCACGCGTTGCTGTGGCTCAGTCTGGTTAAATGGAGAAGAAAGAAAAGAGAAAGCGCACGTTTCTAATATGTTTAATTTCACAATGCTTGTGGGTATACAATATGTTTGATATATTTCAGTCACTCTTAGTCTGTCGCGTTCATTATCTTGAGAACAAAGCAGATCTGAATCTGCATAACGCGATCGCCGTGCTCGCAACCATGCATCCTCAAGTCTGGCTGCATGTCGTTTCTTCGGCATTTTTATGAACTAAAGCAGATCGATTGCACTGAAAAAGAAGAAAGAAAGTTAAAACAAAAACATATAAATTTGCAAAACATTAACAAAGGAACTGAATAATATTGTTAAATTCGTAGAAGTCTTTGTTCTTGGCGGCAAGAATAGCTCGTTCACTCAGCCAATCGTGGTTCTTACAATTGATTTGAATATTGGGAAATACTTTTTCAACCAATTCTTCTTTTGACGTCACTAAATTGCAGAAGTTATGAGGCAATGAAATTCGTCCTGAGGTCATATCAACCGGCACCTTTCCGTTCCCAATTTCCAGCAATTGATGTGAGAATATCTCAGCTGATCGATCGTTTTGCAGCTGGATACGTATATTTGTAGTTAATTTCAACGTCTTTACGTGTCGCCACAAAGTTGAGTATTTCAGGCAACATAAAAAATTGCGAAAAATAAAAGTAACAAATTAAATGTTAAGGGAAGACAGAGATAATTGTAACTAATTAAATGTTAAGGGAAGACAGAGAGGTAATTGTAACTAATTAAATGTTAAGTGAAGACAAATAGATAATTTGAACTAATTTAAAAAAATCTCCATTTCTACATACTATTTGATAGATTTTGAAATATAAACATAGAGATAAAATTAAATTCTATATGAAAAAGATACTTTTGATATTCCTACTGACCTCTTTCAGCCACTATCAGCCTGTCGCGTTCATTCTGTTGAGAACGAAGCAGTTCTGCAGAACGCGATCGCCGTGCTCGCAACCGTGCATCCTCAAGTTTGGCTACACGTCGATCTGCTGCTTCCTCGACATTTTGATGAACTAAAGCAGATCGATTGCACTGAAAAAGAAGAAAGAAAGTTGTAACAAAAACATATAAAATTGCGAAACATTAAAAAAAAGAAAATACACGAACTAAAAAACAAAAAAAAAATATTAACGAAATATTTCCCTTCAAACGCAGTTGTTTTTCTCTTTGGCTTGGTGGATTCCCTCAGTACATTTCTTGGCGTCTCTGGAAGAAAGGGATCAAATTAATCACATATTCGGTTTGATGTTTCTGAATAATGTTATTATACGAGTATTTCGGAAACTATAGGATGAGTCCTATGACAGTTGACAAATTTGCCCCAATATAACCTTGTAACCACATTCAGTAATTTTAATTATTTTATCGACTTTAATATATGGCTCGATTCTAATAAATAGCAAGTTATTTAGGTAAATACATTACAAAAAACTAACAATAATGACAAATTAATACAATACATCTTGTTACAAATTAGCAAAAATGTGGCAGTTTCTTAAAATCAAATTTGACATTTGTCAGTTGCATGAAACATGTGAAACTTTTAATAATTCAAATGTATAAAACATACACAGATACATACCATGAATTCAAATGAAAATTAATCGATACAGTTCAAATTCACCGCTAATTATACTGAAAAATAATAAAAAACAGTTTAAAAATACCGAATTGAAATAGCACAACTATTACTACGACGCCACAGTAAAAAATGGCAGATACAAATTTAGAAATACGAGTACATATTTCTATTAAACCCAGTCAAACAAAATGTACTAAAATATGAATGTGATTAGCCCAGTACCATTATGGTATCCCACGTTAGATTTTGTTGGTTTCTTAATCAGTTTTTCAGATATTTCTACTTTTTAATTTATGTTTGCCCACGAATTCGTCATCAAGATGGGTCTTAGGTGCGTTCAGACTGTTAACACTTCTATTTGTCTGTGGCATATTTTTTATTTTACTTAAATCTCAGTCTGCCCACTATTCTACGTATCATTGTATTACTGAGAAAAAATTTAATTTACGCGAAAGAATGCGGATAAAAAGAAGATGCTAAATATGAACAAAGGAGCGTTGAGATGGTAAGGCCATGTAGAAAATATAAATGATTAAAGATTTTATAAAATAATCTTTACGAGAAGTATAAAAAGTATAAAATTTGAGAAGACCTAGAAAAACATGGCACAATTAAATTAATCTTATTCCGAAAGAGGGAAGAGTGAGAAGCCTTTATAATAGAATAATATTATGCATAGCGAGATGTATGGATGTGGCAAATGAGGTTGGTGTTTGCCAGGATAGGATCAAGTGTAGATTTTTCTTTCTACTTACTCCAATAGGTACATGGCGTGATGGTAATGATAGTATTAAAACAAATTTCTATGTTTTGGTAACTTAAAATTATTACGTGCCGCCACTTTTTATTTTTCTTATATTTATCATAAATTAAAATGATAATCAATATAAACGAAATTTGCTTTCATGTCACATATAGTATATATTATGAGTATATTAATTTTATTATTTAACAATATTTCTTAAATATTTTTGCTCGGAATGATAAATAATTATAATTTTTTTATGAAAGAAACGAACGCCGATTTTGAAACAAACCGCGTTTAAATACAAACTTATTTAAAATTTTATCTCCTTTCAAAATCACATTTTTTGTAAACCGCACCAATATTTTAACGATAACAACGGAAATTGAGGTTTTTCAATTAATCATACAAATAATTTAGTAACCTCAATTTTAAACATGAAACTTTTAAATATTAACAAACACATATTTTGAATAGAAGATACTATTTGAAAAGGGAAAATAAACCGTATACATTTATACATTTCCTTGAATTGGAAAAATGGAGTTTGGGATATTTTAATTTGTCGCCACCTGCAGACATTTTCTCGAACGACGGGCCCTTTTTCCTATAATTAGTTCCTCTTTTTATCGCTAGATGGAGACACAAACAATATCATTTTTTGCGTTACGAAGCTCGTTTGTAAGATAAATTACGATAAAATCTAAGTTTGTAAGATAAATTAAGATAAATTACAAAAAAATATCTTTACTTCGGGCTGAAAGTTTGTATTGATAGATTAATTTTAAATATTAATTTTAATACATACATGTAAATATATGATCTCATTATTTTACAGGGGTAGGCAGAAAGGATAGAGAAGAGCGACACACATCTTTCGCTTCCTCTACATCCCTACGATTTCCTTTTTTACATATTCTTATTTTAAAATATCATTGAATTCATTCAACCTTACTCATTAGTTATTACTCTTTCACGCCTTCCACGTACATGTGCAGAGTACAATATTTGATATTATCGTCTTTCTTCGTTCATTTTATTCTACGAGTATATTTCTAAACACATGTGAATCGATATCATAGTTCGAATTTTTAAGACCTTTATCAGGCAGATCATGACTATAATAAAACAGATCAAATATTTAAATCAACAAGATTTTTACTAATAACTGCCATGAACAATGTCCGAGCACTGAAGATTCCGCGTCCGAGACTATTTTAGATTTTTATTTGTAATTTTAATATCAGGATTATGTCCATTTCATTTTATTGACTAATGTTTAAAATAAGCTTTCAAGAAAAAAAATAATGTACTCTGAAAGTTTGTTGTACGAAAAATAGTGGTTTATACTTTTTACATTGATATTCTTCATTTGCGGTCTACCCAGCGTGACTGTGGAATGAACTTCCAAGAGTTATCAGATGTGCACCATTTTAAGTAACGATCAGGAGATAATAAAAAATAATCACATTACTCAGAATATCCTTAGTTAAGGGGGAAAATTTAAAGAGGTAAAAATTATTGCGGTATAAAATAAAATGCCCCAAAAATGACAATAAAATCTATTAAAACACTGTTTCTGGTGTTCCATCGTCCTTTTTCCAATCTTCTGGCCATTGTGAGATTTGTAATTATGATTTGTAAGACTTTGTCTTCTTCTCCCTGGCTCCATCCCAACTCACTGTCTGCGAAGACTGTTGGGGTCAGCTCTCCTCATCCTCAGGTTGTATGCTCTTCTGTCCCGGACTACGTCCCCCAGGCCGGGCCTCTGCATCAGGTTATCTTTTTGCACCACCCATGAATTCTTTGGTCTTCCTCTGGTTGTTATTCGAGGAAGATCTATGGAGATTGCCTGGTTCACAATGTGATCGGGTGCTCCGCGTCCAACGTGCCCATACCATCTCAATCGCCTCTCCTTCATCTTGCTGTTGATGTATGTAACACCTAGGCTTCCACGAATGCGTGAGTTTTTTATTTTGTCTCTTAGAGACACACCAGCTGACCATTTTAGCATGCGCATTTCAGCAGTTTCTAGTTGCCTAGAGTAAGAGTTATACATCGTCCAGCATTCGGAGCCATAGAGGAGTGCGGGTCTGACAATCGTTTGGTATACTTTTCCTTTTAACTTTACTGACATTTTCGGATCACATAGAACTCCCGTCATTGATCTTAACTTCATCCATCCCACACTTATTCTATGTGTTACATCTGCTGCACATCTCCATCGCTATGGATGAGTTACCCAAGATACTTAAAGGAGTCACAATTTGGTAATGTTTCTCCATCCATTTGCATTACGAGAGTGACAGCATTTGTGTTCTCGAATGGTAGGTACAGATACTCTGTTTTCTTTCTGCTCAGTCTCAATCCATTGCCCTCCAAGATTCTTCCCCACCTTTCCAGACTATTTTGCAAGTCTTCATGTTTTTCACTTATTAATACGATATCGTCTACAAATAGTAGGATCTTTAAGAGACTGTTCATTTCCTGGTTAGTTAAATAGTCCACGACTAAGATGAACAGTAGCGGACTGAGTACCGATCCTTGATGTACACCCACCTTTACAGGAAATTGTGGTGAAGTTCCCGAAGTGCACCTCACTTGCGTTGTCACGTTATCATACATGTCCTGGATGGCAAGTACATACTTTTCTGGTACACTATGTGTTCTAAGTGTTGCCCAAATTAGGCTTCTAGGGACCCTGTCAAATGCCTTTTCAAGATCGATGAAGACCATATGAAGGTCTTTCTTGGCATCACGGTGTTTTTCGATAAAGAGTCTAATGGTTTTTAAGACTTTGTGAGGTTTGTTATTGTTTTTTTTCAATTTTTGATGCTTGTTTTTATTGTTTTGGTGTTATAAATAAACCTTTATACAAATCCCTCTTAAACAATAACAGATTGTCATTTTGTAATAAATTCACCATATTGCACACTGTATAATAAAGTTTTCATGAAGGTACATAAATTATTCTTCTTGTTAGTGCCATCTCTTACCGGAGATTAGTGATCCTCAAAATAATTTTCACTTTGGAAACTGCCGCTCTCAACAAAGACGTTAGATTGTTTTCAAAGATTTCATTTGTCAAAATAATCTTCTGCTGTGTCTGCGTCAAACTTTTATCTTTGCTTGCGTTATCCTTTGATAAAACCATTTTTTTCTTCTTAGGTAATTTGATAAAGCACTATTTTCCGACCATTATAATCACCTTCCTAAGAAGTTCAACCTCACAGAATATTTACAAAAGATAAGTGACTTTTCAAGTCTACCGAAAACTTTTCTAATTTGGAGACTTGCCTCAGGAAGGACGGAAAGCTGTTGCATAGAAGAGATCCCTCTACCTGAAATATTACGTCGATATATTTGGGTTTGCCAACTTTACTAAGAATCTGAAGAGTCACAGTGTTCGACCATAACTTGAGACGAGATTGAATATGTTTTGATAAAGATTAAATATTTAAAAGTACATATGTAGAGGTCACTATTTCTCAAGTTTTTTTTTACCATAACCAAACTATTTAAGTCTTCCTACTTTATGGTGAACTTATTTAATCACCTCAATACATTTACATTTCTTACTTTGTGCATTACGATAATCGCAACAAACGTCTACTTTTCAAAGGCTTGAATATACTTGTAAAGTATTTTTAAGGCAGAATTCTGTTGAATACAGACGGATGATTTATTTCAATAAACCATGCAGCCAGTTACATACTTTTTTCTATACTGTACAGACGTTTTTTCCATCTCGACAAATGTGTATCGAGCTTATTCTATACGTTATTTTATTTTCTGGCTAAAATCCCAATTTTCTTTTAGATAACAGTCTAGACCAGGCAATGCCAAACTACAGCCCGCGGGCCAGATCCGGCACACGAGGTCCATTTTTGTAACCTGCGTAGACGTGTAGCGTAATACTACGCGGCATAAACTACATAAGTGTAACCTAGTACTAGTACAGGGGGCAAAATTTCTATTATAGCAAATATTCCATCGAATAAATTATTTTGCTATACAATTAGTATTTTGATTTATTTCTTTTTGGAATCGTCTATAGAATTTTATTAGTAAAAATTACGATTAACTGAAACCTATTTCGAAGTTATATCAAGGATGTCGACAAAACCACGCACTTGAATAAAATTATGGTTGAAACTAAGTAGCTACATTTTTCCCACTGATTATTTTTGAAGCTATTGGAAGTTTAATTATTGATTTATTATAAATATATCAAAAGTTAAATTTAACTCTAGTGTTGTTATTTTTTCTTGTCCCCTGGCTAGCGACTGATTTTATCAGACAAAATGTAGCTCACCTAGGTAAAATTTGGCCTATATCTGATCTAGACACTTTCTTTGAGACGTTCAATCTTATCCCTTTTAAGCACCAACACATTGACTTGGATGTTGTTTTTGTAGAAAACCATAAATTATGTTCAATCATTAGTTTATTTACTTTTCGGACAATATTTGTAATCATTGTTTATTATTGGCCAATGTAACGACGTGTCCACCGATAATTGTGACATCACTGCATTTATTGATTGATTGTGTCAAAATGTTTTCTGGTTAAATGTTAAAGATTTGCGGGAATAAGATGCATCTTCATCGAGCCCTACGTTTAATTTTGATTCCTTCTAAAAAAAAACAATTATTGTTTGAAGATAATTTCATTCATATGTTGACCGTGGCTGGCTCTTATGTACCTTAACCGATCATGAGATGGGTTTCCCAATAAGAACGATAGAACTTTAAAATAAAATAAAACAAACCAAAAATGGATCTGAAGGTTTAATTTGAAAGAATATTTCATGCCGTTTATGATTTAAACAAGATATTGTTCAAATGGTTTCCACGGCTTCTTTTGCACTGGGCCATTCGTTATATGTCTGGTGGAGCATTCCCGGCTATATGGCGATAATGTTGCTATATGGCGCTAATACACGACAAATGTTGGCCTCAAGTTCATCAAGAGTCTTAAATATGTTGGTGTAAACTTGTGATTTAACATTACCCCAAAGAAAATAATCCAGAGGCGTTAAATCACACGATCTAGGCGGTCAATTTAAAATCTTGTCACACTAAAAAAAACAGCCCTTTATAGTATATTATTTATAGTTAAGGCATTAACATTGTGGAGGTTTAAAGACTTTGCAATTTGTTTTATCAACCAATGTTTATTCCCCTTCATGTAATGGTATAATCCTACCGGTTCCAAGGTTTTCACCTCATCATCAGGGAGCACAAACAAGACTTGTTTATTGAAAGTGGAATACACAGTGTTTGATAAAACAAATAACAATGTCTAAATATAACATAATGATAACATGAACAATGTTACGTTTGCTTTCCTGTGAAGTTATTCAGCTATACCTATAAAGTTTATTTAGGAGTTCCATATTCAATTTATCCACTGAGATATGGAAGATATCGATATCAGAAAATTCATTCAACGACGTTTTTCCGTGTCTGAGTGGTGATTCGAGAATAAAGCACACAAAACAATCATAACTTACGATGGCGTAATCATTGTCCGGTATATTGTGATAAACAAAAGTTTGTCAATCATCAAAAGGTTTATTAACTTTTCCGTAAGAAACTTGTATGCTAGTATACATAAAAAGGTGCGTAGATATCTTCTAACGCTTAATGAGTAATATTTAAACACCAGACAGAGCCATGGATAAAATCTATACTGTGCAATAAAGGTGTTGCAGAAATCTATTTTAGTCTCGCTCAACAATCAGAGAATTCTGGATTATTATGATTAAGCTGCACTCAAATCTACTTACTGCGAACAGTGAATTATAAATAAATGCCATAACAGCGTCACCATAAAATACCCTAGAGAGTGTTATCAGAACCTCCAGATTTTTATTGACAGATAAACATATTCTCAATATGATAACCATTGTAAATTTACTGTTGAATATGATTCTAAAGTATTTGCTAGTGTGATAAGAGAAAGCGACAAACACATCTAGCGCGTACCAGTATTGTTACTAAATTGGAACCAATGGGAATTGAACTTGAAATCCTCAGGAAGAAATCTAGCTTCTTACCAACTAACCAAAGGAGGTTTTCAAAATCAATTTATATTTACGCCTCATGCCACTTTTTGTTCTCATTTTATTTTACCAAGCACCGTTATTGCATGGGGTAGGGTCATAAATTTATGTGCATTTGAATCCCATTGTGAACATAATCTCTTTTCTCCGGCGACTGGAAAGCTCCAGCGAGCGCGAACTAATTTGAATATATTTGCATGTGAAAGTTCGGCTGCTGTGAGTCATAAATGTGCCGAACTTTTCTTTTATACAATATAAATGGAAATATTGTATGAAGACTGCAATTTTATTGTATGAATAGTGTATATCCGCCTAAAATGCCAATTGACAAATAAATAATGTACACAGATCTTTATGATCAACTTGTCAGGCTGCAAGTAGGCCCGTTGGTGAAATATTTTTTTTGCAATGATAAAGTTACAACTAATTATTTGTATAACGCCTGAATAACAAAACTACACGGATTGGGAAATAAGTATGAGCATTTCATGTTTTGTTATGTAATGTTTCATAAGAGGAATGTAAAACAGTCGATTTTTTACCACTTCGGTCCTAAAATTTCCAGCCTAAATAAGTTAAATCGTGTACGGACAAATACCATGCCGGCCACGCCCATATCATGGTCAGGCAATGTTACAGATAAACTTTTATATCCCTTTCATAGTAGTATGTTAGCTAAAACCGATAGACGACTTGTTGTTTCGTTATATTCTGAAATGTTAAAAATTTAATATTTCGCGTTTATCAAGATTCTTTCAAAAGAAGGAAAAAACTCAGCAGAAGTTGAAGAAAATGTTAAGATTTTGTTAAGATGCTGTCTACAAAAAAGATTTTTCTTAGATATTCGTAGCGTCGAAATGTCGCTTACTTTCTGCCGGGATATTTGCTTCTTTTGAAAGAATCTTGATAACCGTGTGATACTTAATTTTTAACATTTTAGAATATAACGAAACCACACGTCTTTTATCGTCTCAAGTTGACATACTACTTAGAGTTAAGGTATCTAATGAAAACTGTAACATGGCTTGCCCATGCAGTATGTGTGACTGCCAATATACGATCTAACTTGTTCAGACTGAAAACTTTTGGACCTTGGTGGAAAGTTTGTTGAACATGTCATATTCTTTATTAACCTTTTTTAAATGTAATAACTTGCAAACTGCTTATTTACCAATATTGAGTATTAGTTAATAATTACGATTTTTTTTTAAAAAGATCGTCAAACCATAAATAAGTAAAAAACCTAATAAATTATTGAATGAAAAAATTACGGTTGAAAATTTTCGATGTTCATTGTAGAACACCTGTGGGTGTGGGTGGGGGTGTGGGGGTTTTAGTTTTATTATGTGCAAGATTTTGTTCTTCAGAGAATCCAAAGTTCTGGAGATTCCAATTCCAAGACGATTGTAATATTCAATTTGTTGCATTCTTTCGTCAAGCAGACTTAAATAAGCAGAAAGGTGTGGGCTGCAAAACATCTGATTCCCTCGCGGCTAGGCTCGCCCTCTATAGGTGGGAGTGTATCTCGACTGGAGAGATGTTATGAGATGAGCCTAGACCTTTTGATAGCTTTTCTTCTAAATTTATTTTCTTCGCCATTATCTTGAAATATATATGCAATTTCAGGATATTTGTATATATACATATACCATATGTTATATGGTATGTAGCTTTCAATAAACCAATATACATATTTATTTAAAAAGTTTTACATTTTGTCTTTTTTATATTAATTTAATTAGTGAAATAACAAAATAGTTAATTATTTAATACGGTGTTCCGCACTATCAAAGTCGAAAGCTTTAATTAATTATTTAAAAAATATTTTTAATATAATCTAAAATATTGTTAAAATGGTCGAGCCAGTCGGATTATTTTTGGTTCGAACTCGCCCTGTAAATATGAATATTGTGTTCAAAAATCTTCAGAAACCTCTTTTTTATTTTAAATATTTTTGTTAAGAAATTGGTTAAAAAACCAGGCCATCACTTAAGGCTTCTGTCTTTTCAGACCATTAAACTTGGCAGTGGGGCAAGTACTTGAGATGTTGGAATAGATTTCCTTTTACCCCGGCTTTTGGATATCGGTTAACACCCAAATGGGAAAGGAATATTAAATTATTTTGGCTGTTTACCACTGACTTTGTGGTCTTTAAAAATTGTGTCTGATATATATAATTCTAACAAGTTTAATACACTTATCGTTATACTCGTATGTAATTATCAATCTATGACTGAAGTATTCCCGATTCGTAGTTCGTCATCGTACGTGTTAGCAATATTATCTCACACTTGAAAAAACGACAACACTCACTCAAGTCTAGAGCGTGAAAGTATTATATTTTTTTTGTCAGACTGTGACCCTCTTCAGTATTGTTACCAAATTGGAACGATCGGAAATCGAACCATAAATCCCCGGGTAGAACGCAAGCATCTTATTGACTAGGCCACAGAAATCCTCACTTTCAGTCATCATTTCACCTAAATTTATTTATTTTATTCAAAAAAATTCTCTCGAGGGGAATTTTTATAACGAAACAGTGTTTTGAAGTTAAATTTTTATTGTGTTGGTTATCAATTGTGAAAATATTAAATAAACCTAGTTTAATTAATATTTTATTATTTCTTGAAGTAGTCAACAGTGATCAAATTTAAAAGAACATTTTCTAAGAAACAAATTTTTAAAAAATATCTTTAAAAATCCGATTGAATAAAGAAAAGTCTTAATCAATTTTCATGAGTATTTTCTAAACATTAATTCAAAGTGGGTTTAGTTTCTTTTCAACTCAAAGTGAGTTTATGGTTTTGTAGACTGTTCAATAAAGTTAAATATTTTCAATTCTTTCAATATCTTTCAAAGATGAATCAATTGAGCTCATAGTAAGGAATTTCATCGCTATCATCACGCTATATCCGTATCAAGGCAAGCAAAGAGAAAAGTTATTTTCTTCCATCTATGCTTCCATCTATTCTCATTTTATGGGCCGAAAAATCGACGATTTTTAAGATATTTTTTTCAGTGAACGAATATTTTTTTTAAATGGTTGTTTTTAGACATTTTTATTTATCTTTTAAGAACATTTTCATAAAATTTTATAATAAAAAAAAGATATATTTTTGTTGTTATCAAGTCGGAAGTAAAGGAGCCCATTATGCACGTAATTGTGGCTGTTGTACTCGTCAGAAAATTTAAAAAATATATGTTTTACTCAAAAAGCATGTGGCTATAGCTGGTACTAGAATAATAAAAAAAAAATTAAAAAAATGGCGGCTTGTTGAAATTAAAAATTTTTTTTTCCTTTTTTTGTCCATTGAGGAGTGAAAAAATCGAAAAATAAATCGATTGAAATAATTATAATACCGGCTAGATAGAGAGGTATAACAAAGAGAATAAGTACTTATTCATTAAAATCGGTTAATGGTTTTGGGGTTATTACGGGGAATTGTTTAAAAAAAGTGATTTTTCAGGAAACGTTTTTACACGAATTAAAGTAAATATTTTCAACTTACTGTTAATCAGCAATTCCAGGGCCATACAAACTTGTTCAAAAGTCCCTTTTATACTTCTACACGACAAAATAAATATTAATTCATATTTCCAAGAAATCTTATTGGACGAGAATTCTTGGAAAATAAAGCTACTGCCATGACAATAGACGACCCGACAGCTGCGAAGCTCAGGTCATTTATCGACTAATAAATCCTCATAACTTTTCGAATTTTCAAGATTTTTGAACATTTCTTACTGGAAATTATTCAGAAAAAATTATAGAAAAATAAAATGAAAAAAAATCGATTTTTTTTAAAAATTCCAAATGAGAATACCCCCTTAATCTTTCACTTATGCCATATCCACACGCCTTGCGTAGTCTCCTAATATATCACATTTTTCTTGGATCAATATTTTCTACGTGGGCAATTCATGTATTATTCCTTTCTTTTTTTGCAAATTCCATCTATTTTATAAACCGGATTCTTTTCTACCTACTTATTTTAATGTAACTTATTCTACCACACATTATTTGGTCACATATTTAACACAATGCTCTCATCCTAAAGTAAGTAACACTTCATTGTTTAACAATATCATGCTTAATTATTAGTTTCTGCAAAAACATTAAATTTAAAAAAATATCTAAATACCCAATTCCATTGACTACTAAATGAGTCATTGTGGGTATCATGAAGTGCGACTTATGTGACCTTATTGGTATGCCACCTGTTTTCCAGACTGGGGGTTGTTAGTTTGCTTCCCTTTGGCATTTTTTTTTCTTACAAAATATTCTAATTTGGTTTTCACTTAAGTACTCTGTAACATGTTTCGTGTTGGTTGACAGATATTGCAACATAGCAGTTTACCCACCATATTGTATTAACTACACCAAAATTCAAAAATAAATACGGTACCATCTTATACAAAGCACTCAATCGATGAACTTTATAATTTTTTTCTAGCTTTTATATTTCAATCATATGAAATTGTTTGATTCACCCTTATTTTTATTATTCCTACAAAATTATATTTTTGTAAAAAGAGTTATAAAATAAATTTAATGTAGAGTTTAAAGTCTTAATGTAATAAAAAATAGTCTTTCACTTGGAGGTATCTAATTCAATTCTCGTTTGTTCTCAAACAAAAAAGTAATATCTTAACGCGTTTTCTTATTCATGACCTGAAAAAAATTTCCAGTCTGATCGAAAAAATGATTTGGTGTCTGAGACGACAAGAAAATTTTGGAAAAAAAAAACAATCGGATTTTTACCGAAACTTCGGGTTTGATCTACAACAAAACTGCTTGCTTGGTGAAGTGTTTAATCAAATAAATAATAACTAATACACGACGACCTTTATGACCTAGTTGGTAAGACATCTGTTTCCCGACCCGGAGGTTGAGGTTCCCGCTTGAACCCAGATTTAAGAGGGAAAAAAAGGATTTTTGTCCCGTTTTCACTTTAGGTCATTTTAACATCTCTATGGTTGGTTGGAAGAGATTAACACATGGCAATAAACCTACCTGGTTGTACTGTATTCAACGAAAGTGAGATACAATAATACAATACACGTACATGCATCATCTATGCTAAGGATGGATTGATAACCTTTGTAAATCTCGAGGGATTTCCTTTCAACATCATCACGTTTTATTTTGACAGTTCATGAAGGTTTCTACAAGGCAAGTGAATTCATAAAGTGTACGATTAAGTGATATCGAGGGTCGTGCAAGTCGGTATGGATGTGCGAATGAGTAATGCGAAAAGTTTTCATGAGACGAATATAAATTTTGTTAGAAGTGTGACACCCGGAAAGCAAAAGGGCATCCCACAGTTGTATTGTCGAGTTTATGAACTTGGAAAATCTTTGTCTGGTTTAGTTGTAACTCGACTTCTTGCTGCAGAGTTGTTATCCTGTTGAATAAGACTTTACATTGAAGGGGTAATCAGTCATTACTAGATTCGAGTATAGTGACACCTATGTGCGAAAATCGAAATGTCTTTTTTTGTACATAAAATTTTATAAAACATATTTTAGTAAAAACATAATTATTATTAGTTAATTAGGCATTTCATCCTATAAAGAGGTTGATTGTGTGCTGTCAAAGGTGCGTAAAGGTTAGCAATTCTTATTTTTATGATCATCAACATATCAGTCTATAGATATAACAATCTATTGGAGATTGAAATTATATTCAAGCAATCAAGTTGGGAGACGGTAAGCAGATTTTCAAACTAGTTTGCTGACAAACCTTTGTATGTGGTTCTTTTAGGTTTTCTGATATCTTAATAATGGTATTTGTGTCGATGTATTTATCTTAATGGAATAACACCATTTCAATGTAACTTCTGATATACACGGGGGGATAATCTATGAGCGAATATAAAATGAAGTGATCATTGGAATGAATCTATACTTAAAACTAATGTGTCGAGTAAAATTAAGAAGACTTCTTTGAGGTGGTTTAGGTACGTAGAACGAATGAATGAAGAAAGACTAATGGAACAAATATATGTTACAGTGCAAATGTGGATAGGAAGCATGGTAGACGAAGATCAAGAAAATAATCGTTGGCTCAAGTGAATGATATTTTTGAGGAAGGAAAAGTAAGAAGTAAGAGAAATCGTAAGAGCTGTATATGACGTATGGATATGGAAGAATCGAAATATGAGTGTCGACATAGGAAAATCGGGCGCTCTGTCCTTTCTGCTTACTTCAGTGCGGAAATGGGGTGATGGTATGTTTGTATTCTAGTATTCACTGACAATAAGAATCACACATGTTTCTATCCAAATACTTAAATTCACTTCCTCCACTTTCATACATATCGTCATGCACAACCTTTTATTTTTGGTATTTTAACCTTACCTACTCGTACTTTCGAAATTAGGTCTTCTCGATCCAACATGTGTTTACCTCAGTCTATCCCTTCCACGTGCACCAAACACTCCTCGATCTAGAATGTGTTTACCTCAGCCTATCCCTTCCACGTACACCAAACACTTCTCAATCCAGCATGTGTTTACCTCAGCCTATCCCTTCCACGTACACCAAACACTTCTCGATCCAGCGTGTGTTTACCTCAGCCTATCCCTTTCACGTACACCAAACACTTTTGACCTGTTAATTCTTTAAGTATTTTTCAATCATTATTTTCACATTCCCAAACAATCTTAAAACTCCATTCCTCATCTAACAACGTTTAATTTATTCACCCCTTTAATTTCTGTTGGTCATCTTTTGAACATTTGACAGTTAAAAGATCTTATTGTTATCCTTAGTTTCACTTCCGTACATCAAAGTGGGCACCAACATATATGTAGGCATTTTTGCTATTACAACAAATGGCAAAAATGCTTCCTTCATCTTACTTAAAACATCAATTTTATTTCTGCATTTATTTCTGATGTTATGGTTCTGCCTTCTTTCATACATTGACAATCATTTTTTTCTTAGTGCACGCATCTCCACAACACTAATCTTACTTTTATCCTTCTTCCACCAAATCTAAATTTTACCAATACAATATTATACTCGTATGTAGGAATTTTGGCCGTTGTTGATATTGCGCGGTTGTTGTATTTTACGAGTACATTAAGTGCTCTGTTACATTGATTCCTATTGCTACCCTTTTTCCGGTTTTCCTTTCAACTCGCCCATCACACTAAACAAATTGTTTACATAACAGAACTCATCAACCTTCTCTAGTTTCTCTGAGTTAATCCATACATTGAACAAAATTTTATCACGCCTCTTTCTATAATCATAACCTTTGATTTCGCTACATTTTTTAAACGTTTTACTAGACATCTCTCAGATAGCTTACTTAACATATCCCTTCAATCGCCTTCATTTTCAGCAAGTACTCGTATAACCATGTAATTTGCATACATAAATCTACATACATTTATTTTATTCATTCTTATAACTCTCCTATTATACTTAAACCAGTCAAGTTGAAATTTTCTCCCATACATAAAGATACCAACATATTATTATGTACTGTCATTTTATTTTAATAAAAAAAATATTTTATAGTTGGATTTCACATGCATCGTGTTCTGACTCTTCCATCATCCATTTCTCGATCAGTCACTTCGGATATTGGCTTAAGAAGAGTCCTGTTTTATAAAATAAGTAGTTTAAACTATAGAATCCTGTCAATTTCCTCTATTTTATGTGCTCGGTGCCCAATCCATCAATGTTTCCCTGTCTTATATAGGATATTGTGCATGAAGTTAGCTAAATGGGAATTCTCCTTTTCTGTGTGAGAAAAATATAAAAGTGCTTTTTCTGTAGATCAGCGATTGTTAAACTATGGTGCATTCACCTCAAAAGGACACATAAAGCACCTTCTGATAATGCAAATTAATTTGATATTAATAATTGTCAATTAACGTAAATGAAACGATTTTTTTTCTAATACTATTGTATATTATAGCTGTAAATATTGCCATAAATATAAAAATTGAGAATTTATATTCTTACAAGAAAAATACCACAAAATTAAAAACAAAAGCTTTTAAAAAATTGAGTCAATTTTAATAAAAATAGAGTTGATGTAAATTTTTATAAGCTTATATCAAATCTATTCATATTTACGAGTAATTTATTATTCCAGTGATTAATAATTAATAACCCGAAGGTGTACAATAAAAAAATGTTAGTTAACAAATAAATTATAAACTTCATTGCTATTAAATTCAAGTTTTGTTTTTATTATATGCTCATATACTTTAAATAAAAATTTAAAACTTTAAATAAAAATTAAGGATTGATGACATAGGAATTTTTGAAGTTAAACCGTTTGCAGGATATGAAAATACGGCCTCAATTTACTATAAAATGTATAATGCCAGCGGCTTAATACCTTGAAGGTTATAATATAAAGAAATGTGTGCAAAAATATCAAATAAAATTATATTCCAAAGAAATATATAATATATTAAATGCGCATGACGTATTCCACGAAGAATAAATGTCAATCAAATATTTGAGAAAAGACTCGAGTTTATTTTCATATACATATTTAATACAAATATAAAGAATAACATATACATATTTAATACAAATATAAAGAATTACATCGTTCGCATCGAAGAATCAGATGATACCGTATTAGATTTGTTGATTAGGAAACAGGAACTGGACTGAAGTGTATACCGAAGTTGAGTGCTTAACTTTGGATATATGCTACCCAGCTTGCTTTTCTGAAACAAAGTATTTTTTAAACTTATTTATTTATTTATTTAATTAACGACACAACAGTGTCTTTATATACAAATGAACATGTGACAGGTTATACAAGTACTTAAAATTATTGACAAATAATACAAAACTTTATCTTAAACTAACATGAAGATACAAAAAGCAGTAGTTATAATAAATTACAGTCATTGTTTTAAAATTATTTAATAATTTTTGAGAATTTTGTAGGAATTTTATGGGTAGATATTGAATTGAAGAAAACACATGGCCTCATAAGTAGAACGAGATGCAAGTTGCTTTGCAGAATTAAAAGCTTCATACATATTGATGCAGGGTTACTCAACTCCAGAGGCAAAGTATTGTCCTTAATGTTTTGTTTATATTACGTTATTTATTAAATAAAGGAGAGCACAAAGTTAGTAACTATTTCTAAATATTGTTGTGATATTCTGGCGAATACTATATATACTTATATTAAAAATATCTAAATTGTTGCAACACTCGTTTCCAAGTCTTTGCATACGAATTATAGAGGAGTTGATTTTATAATTAGTATAGCGATTTTAGGTATAAAAGGGATTGAGCTGTCTTGTGGATCTAGTGGGAATACGAAATGAAATACTTGCGAGTAAATGAGGTGCATCAATCACTGAGTGAATGATTTTGTATAGCAGTACTATATCGGCTGTTTATTCAAATATAACCTTGGTAATCCAGTTCTTCTTATAAAACCTCCAAATTACGAGTAATTTAAATTTATTGATTTCTTTGAAAACTCTCTGATAAATATTTCGTGTTTACCGAAGTTTTTTCTGCATTGTGAATTGATGAATTGTTTTTTTAATTTTCGATTCAGTTAAAAGAGGGTTTGTAAAGAGCGGCATGAGTTTATAGCATTACGCTGAAGCTCTTAAGCCTTTGTCTTTTGGAATATCTTCTTTCGTGTTCCATAATGAATTCACGTTACAGAACAAACTATAGTTTTGCAAGAGAATATGCAGAAAGGTGAGTTGCAATACGAGCTTTTGTGCAAACTAGGTCAGACAACGGGCCCTCTAAGTACCTAGGAGATCCGACGAGCTCTCCACCGTGACACGAGAGGATTCCCGCCACACTGCGACAGGCGGCACTTGAAAGTTCATCTACATTTGATTACGGAGGACCGATAAAAGAATATATTAAAATAAACTTTTTTTTTATAAAACAAAGTAATATTTGGTACAAATATTTGTCAAAGCTATGCCTATACAAATTTATTACTTAACTAATCTTAATTTTATATTATAATTTATAAACTAATTTAATTTTATTTTCCTTCGTGTCATTTTATTTTTATTTTTTATAATCTTACAATAATACGAGATGGATTTTTAGAAATAATTAACACCTACATACTACTTATAACTAGATAACAATTCCTACAACTAATTATTTAGCAAGAACAAGTCCACTCGTTCGTTACTTGTATTCCATTTCATTCACTCATACCTTGGTCCTCCCAGCTGAAGAAATAAGCGACTACCTAACTTGCATAAAAATAAGATTTAGTTTTTATCAGTCAATAATCTAGTTTCTAACAAATTATAATATATCAGAGATCTCACTGGCACGGAGGGTTTCAGGTCTCAGGTTTAAGCGTAAACATATGCAGATGTAGGGCTGGAAGAGAATACCAAATATAATGGCCGCAGCCACTACCTTCCTATCCTTACAATCGATTTATATATGCTTGTTTAATAACGTTTTTAATCTATGAACAGTGGTGAAGCGCCATTGAGGAAAGTTTCTCTGAAGGGCGCTATATAAGTTGTCAGTTTATTATTTTTTTTTCATTTTATTTTTTTATTGCTCTCACGTTACAATACCTAGTTGCTATGAAACTTGTCTTGCAGCCCAGAGGTGGTGGGTTCTAATCATGTTGGAATATATAATATTTTATAAAAATAATCCAGCCTTTTTTCACTTATGGCCTTTAAATTATATTTTTGGTTGGTTGGAAGAGAATACAGTATAGAAATAATCCCGTCAGGCTGCACTGAATACAACGAAAGCGTATTATACTACACAATAAATACACACCAACACTCCATGACCCTTTTGGAGTAGGCAGGGAGGACGGATCGGCATGCCTTTTTATCCAGGCACACAGCTCTCTCCTCGTATATTTCCATATATCTCATATATGCTCTTCTGGTTTTCATATTTCAGACAAAAACACTTATTTCGTAAGTCTTTCGCAACTCATTCTATCAATGTGACCACAAAGCATTTAAAAATTTCTTTATTATTTTGGTAATAACGCCCGTCTCTAACAAATAATTATCCAAGCATTCCTTTATCCGTCAAACGAGTGCATTGTAATGTAATCATAAGAATACGAAGACAATTTATATAGCGCCGTTTGGATAGCGGACTCTCCTCGAGGGCAAAATACCAGATGTTTTAGGCAAGGCACGCATTTCTACTGCATTTATAACATGAAAATCCAGACATTATACAAAATACAAACGTCATGAAGATAAAACAAAAAAAATTAATCTAGTTGCAAACAAATAAATCAGACCATAGAAATTATCTAATAGTAGCTGAGAATAAGTTTACGAAGGGAATCTTTAAAGTGTCACTTATTTCATATCTGGCATCGCCCACTTCGTCATAATCTTGAATTAAAACACTTTCACAGTAATAACGCGATACTTGTCTTCTCGGAGTGATTGGAACATGGAATTTGAATTGACAGTTTTCCGGGACTTTTCAACACACCGTTTTCTCCGATGGATAAGTTTCAACAAACTAAGGAATATGAAGAGTTTATCATAAGCAATGCCTTTATATCCGGTAACTATTTGAAAATTGCCATATTTTAAAGTGTTTTGTTTGCCTGACTCAAAAGTTATTTTTTATCTTTGTTTAATTTTAAGTAAATTTATCAAATATCAATCTTACCCCTTTGCGAGATAACTGAATGTGCCTATGAAATCCCTAGACTTAATGTGATTTTGGAAATATCGGCCGTCATTCATATATTGTGTTAAAAAAAAATACAATAAATTTATTATGAGAAACATATATAGGTCGGTAAATATGAACCGGATTTTTTTATAGAAAATACACATTTATTGTATGAAAATGGTATAAAATATTTTATTCAAAGTATTGCCCATCGTTAGCTACACATTTTCCCCATCTCCTGGAAATTTGTGGATGCCACGCCAAGAAAACTTTTGCTCTTTTGAGGCAAACCAATCATCGAGCCATTTTCGTACATTTTCGTAAAAAGTAAAGCGCTGCTCAGCAATTGCGTGTCCCATCGATGCGCAAATAAGTAATAATCGGATGGAGCCAAGTCTTGTAAGTAAGCCGCATGCGAAAGTATTTGCCAACTAAACGCCTCAATCGTTTCCTTGACCGGTTTTGCTGTGTGCGATGGTGTATTATCATGAAGCAAAATCACGTTGTGTTGCCTCTTGTGATATTCTGGTCGTTTTTCACGCAATGCTTGTTTCAAATTCATAATTTGTTGTCGGTAGCGTTCAGTATTAACGGTTTCGCCAGGTTTTAGCAGCTCATAATAGATAGCAGCAGACCTTCTGATCCCACCAAACACAGAGCATTGTCTTCCGTCCATAGCGATTTGGCCTTGCAGTCGATGTCGCTGGTTTGCTTGTAGTTACCAATGATCTTTTACGCTTAGGATTCTCAAAATATATCCATTTTTCATCGCCAGTCACAATTCGATGGATAAATGATTTTCTTTTGTACCTGGCGAGCAGCATTTCGCAAGTGGTTTTTCGGTTTCCCTGCTGTCTTTCATTCAGTTCATGTGGAACTCATTTTCCCACCTTCTGAATCTTTCCCATGGCTTTAAAACGTATGGGGACGGCTTCTCGTGTCAAATTTAATTGATCCACGAGTTGTGGTTGCATTTGAGCGTCATCCTCATCCAACAATGCTTGCGATTTGGCGTCCTCAAACTTTCTCGGTGGTCTTCCACGTTCTTCGTTTCTCACGTCAAAATCGCTACTTTTGAATTTTTGAAACCACTCAAAGCACTGTGAATTACCAAGAGCATGCTCACCGCAAGCTTTGACAAGCATTCTATGCGATTCTGCAGCAGTTTTCTTCAAATGGTAACAGAAAATCAATGCTGTCCGCAAATCGTAGTTTTCAGGCTCAAAAACTGACATGTTCAACACTATGAAAACATATGTAGTTGTATTAAATGTACTGTTGTGAGCTAAAAGTCTTTGACAAATATAAACACAAGAAAAAAGCGCCAATGACGAGGTTTGACAGTCAATACATTGACAACTAAAGCCATCTGTGAGCCAATTCCGGTTTCATTTTGGGTTTCATATTAAGGTCTGGCCAATTCCGGTTTCATATTAAGGTCTGTAACCTTATATAATTTGCACTATTAAATATAAAATATTGTGATGTAAGACGTTTTGCTCTAGATACTTTGATTTATATATTTAAGAAGAATATAGTTGAAGTCGTGCAAAAGATGTGCTTGAAAGCATTGTAAATATCTCTTACGATTTTTATAAATAGGTTTAAATTTAATGTTTCGAAAAGCAAATTTATGATTGTGAGAACCGTGACAAAAGTGGTGGAAATGGCAAATTGATAATAAACTATGGGGCTATAGAGGTTGTGGATGGTATATAATATTTGGTACTAATTGTATTTTAAATGAAATTGATTTATAATATTCATTTTGTAACTAAAATAATGGCAAAAGGGTATGATTTGTCAGTAATTGTGTAAAAATGCAACGAAGTTGGTATACCGCATTCCTTTTCTGAATAATGCAGTTCAATTGAGGAACCATGAAATCGTGCAGAATGCAACCAAGTTGCTATACCGCATCCATTTTCTGTGTAATGCAGTTCAATTGAGGAAACATCGAATCGTGCAGAATACAACCAAGCTAGTAGACCGCATCCCTTTTCTGTGTAATGCAGTTCAATTGAGGAAACACCAAATCGTGCAGAATGCAACCAAGTTGGTATACCGCATCCCTTTTCTGTGTAATGCAGTTCAATTGAGGAAAGATCAAATCGTGCAGAATGTAACCAAATTGGTAGACTGCGTCCCTTTTCTGAGTAATGCAGTTCAATAGAGGAAACATCAAATCGTGCAGAATGCAACCAAGTCGGCATACCGCATCCCTTTTCTGAGTAATGCAGTTCAATTGAGGAAACATCAAATCGTGCAGAATGCAACCAAGTTGGTATACCGCATTCCTTTTCTGAGTAATGCAGTTCAATTGAGGAAACATCAAGTCGTGCAGAATGCAACCAAGTTGGCATACCGCATTCCTTTTCTGAGTAATGCAGCTAAATTGAGGAAACATGAAATCGTGCAGAATTAAGATATGAGGACTATTTAAAATTAAGTAAATACACTACAAATAAGGATAAGCTTTGTAAATACGATATGTTCACGGTTAAACACTACATTTTTATAATGCTCTATTTTCAAGTCACATCATATTTGTTTCTAAAGAGAACTCAAAAAGGTGTGAAACACAATAAATGAGGAGGTCCATTACTACTCCATGAGAAGTCACGTTGACTTTCAGATTCCAAAAACAAAAATGACACAAAAATATCAAAGAAGTCGAGAACATCCAAACTTTGCGTTGTCAATGTGTTTTATATGTTGGAGATAAGTATTGATGAAGTGGTAAAAATGTAAATCTAAGTTCTTAGATATAAGATGTAAAACGTGTAAGTTAATTAGATAAAAGTGAGTTTCTTATTATTTTTAAAACTAAATAAATAAACGAACAAAAATCAAATTCATCTACAAAAGATTCGAGTTTTCAGTAAAGTGCCCAATAACACAAAAATACCACCTACAACAACCTGTCCTTTACCAACATCTAGAAGTTGATTCTTTTATTAAACGAAAATATTTTCGAAGTCGGAATTTTACCAAATTCGTGGTACTGTTCATAAATAGAATATGTGGTAGGCGCTCGACGTGCTTATTAGGACTTTTGAAAAGATAAAACTTTATTGCAGTAAATTTTATGGTTTGGTTAAAGATATTTATGATTTCAAGAGAGAATGAAAAATGGTGGGCACACGAACGATTAGTCTTCGATTCAGGGGTTTTCGTCACGAGAAAGATCTAGAGTTTTTTTTTCATGTATCTTATATACGTGTACAGATGGAGACTAAGTGACTTTCCCTGAAAGCTTGTCGCATCTTGCTCATTGTATGTTCTAATCCGGCATTAAAAGAGTTACACTTCTTTACTTTGGATGCTACTAAAAAACTGATTAACAATTAACAAAAAAAATGTTTTATTTCAAGACAAAAAACAATATGATCGCTGAGACATAGTTGGAAAGGCACCTATTTTTAATATAGCGTCGAAGGTTCAATTCCCGTTAGAACCTGATATTTAAATAAAACGTGTTCCTGTCTGGTTTTCCCTTCAGATCTCATAAACGTCATTTTGAGTAGTTAAAACATTACCATATGGTAAAAAAACCGTCATATTTAACTGTTTACAACAAAAGTTTAATGCAATGATACAATAGAAAGAGACATTATCTTCGCCATTTTTCTGTAGGATTAAAAAAATGGAATATGGATAAGAAAATTCAAACATTTTAAAAACATCTAACTTAATCCCCTTTGCCACTAAATATACTCAAACTACATAATATTTTAGTTAAAATGGAGAAATAATATTCATACATAAGTGCATAGTTGGAGTGTCACTGGCAACCCTAAAAACCGTTGAAAAAATCAAATTCATGTAAATGGTCATTAAGTATCAAAATGGTCGTTTCTTATTTTTCCTCAAAATCTACATACTATACTATTTTTTATATTTAAATATCATTGGGATCCATATTTTTTTTAACCTATTGAATTATGTCGATTGAAGATATTTAGTTAATAATTTTGAAATAGTCAAACCGATTGTTATTTAAAGTGGACCTCGATTAAATGTAACAACGTAATGTAAAAAGTGAAAATAACGAGACTTTTTGCTTCATTATCCATCCACTCTACATGCTATATATGCCACTTGGTGAAATTCGAAAGCTTGAAAAATGTAAAAAATACCCTTTGAAAGTTTGAAAAAATAATAAAAGCGCGCGAAACTGAAAAAGGCCAATGCACTCGCGCGCAAAATGCTTCATAACTCTTGCTTCACCGCCTGCACTGAGAGGGGACGGAGCAACAGCGCTGATGTGGGGCATAAAAATAAAAAAACAAAAATGTTTGGTTCATATACGATCTTCTTGTTGTAGGGAAAATTAGACTTCTATGAAAGAAATATATAATATTATACATTAAGTCTTCATCTTACATTGTACGTATTGTTCATTTTTTCAGGATTCTTTTGGTACACTACTTTGGAGTTTTTATCTTTCCATCTTCTGGAGGTTTTTTATTTAGTTGATTTCAAATAAAGTCTGATGATACCTTACAGAACGTCTCCGTGGCCTAATAATTAAGACGCTCATCGTCCACTTGGGTGTTTCGGGTTCGATTCCCGATGGTGCCCAAAAAAGTTTGTTGAAAAAAAATCTCATTTTAATAGGCTTGTGAAGTTGACATATCATAATTGTAATACATAGATCGTGGTTTTTTTGTGAATTGGATTATTCATTATGAGAAAAAAATATAATTTGACATATATTACGTGAGTAAAATTACGTTCCAAACACAGCTTTCAATAGTATACAAAAAAAGATTTAGCAGTTTCTTAGATATAAGAGAAGAAACAAGTTAACATACATACATACAGTGAAGCCATTTCCCTGTTGGGGTTGGCAGAGTTTCTATCTTGACACACTCTTAGCCTCTTCTATATCCATATACATTATCATACACCCTAGAACAAATCCGAAAAGGATCACTCTGACGATAGTGAAGAACAATACCAAATATTGTTTATGCACCGCAAAAGACAATTTTTAAATGAACACACCCTAGAACGAATCCGGAAAGGATCACTTTGATCACAGTGAGAAACAATACCAAATACTGTTTATGCACCGCAAAAGACATTTTTTTAATGGACACACTACAGTGAATCCGGAAAGGATCACTTTGATCACAGTGAGAAACAATACCAAATACTGTTTATGCACCGCAAAAGACATTTTTTTAATGGACACACTACAGTGAATCCGGAAAGGATCACTTTGATCACAGTGAGAAACAATACCAAATACTGTTTATGCACCGCAAAAGACATTTTTTTAATGGACACACTACAGTGAATCCGGAAAGGATCACTTTGATCACAGTGAGAAACAATACCAAATACTGTTTATGCACCGCAAAAGACATTTTTTTAATGGACACACTACAGTGAATCCGGAAAGGATCACTTTGATCACAGTGAGAAACAATACCAAATACTGTTTATGCACCGCAAAAGACATTTTTTTAATGGACACACTACAGTGAATCCGGAAAGGATCACTTTGATCACAGTGAGAAACAATACCAAATACTGGTTATGCACTGCAAAAGACAATTTTTTAATGGACACACACTAAAACGAATCCGGAAAGAATCAGTCTGGCGATGGTGAGGAACAATACCAAAGACAGCAAATAAATCATCTTTAAAATAACAATATCAATCGAAGTATTAATAAACTTAAATAGGTGCAGTAAATATGTTTGCGTCCTGAAGAAAATGTCGTCAGTTCGAAATTCGCACTGAATTACTCTCTCAAGAAATTTCAGTGTATTTTTCAGGTTAGTTAACGAAAATAAATAAAAAAATATATGTAAAATAATTTTGAAAGTATCGGTAATATGTAAGTGTAAAATATATTGATTTTAATTTTTTTATATTAAATCTAAGGTAATTTTAATGCAGATGCGATAAAACATTGATTTTATATGTTCATTCAGATTATGTGAATGTTAGTTGAACATTCAATTATTCTTTCAAAAATGTAGGATTGCAAGTGGCTACCGTGATGTATGAAAGCAAAGCTGGGCATTGAGAAGGTGTTACGATGTGATTGAAATGTGTAACATGCATAGAATATCCGATATGATTGGATTAAAAATAAAAAAAATAATGTTGAGATAGTCGTAGTTTGGTAAATTGAGAGAATAAGTCACGACAGATTTAGAGAAATTTTAACTAACGAAAGGGAAGAAATATGAGAAAAACATATATAGGTATGCCGACGTATATGGTTGTGGACGAAGCGAGAGTTTGTGCATGGATAAAAAGGCATAGATATGTCCTTTCTGGCTACTAAAAGGTACATTGCTTAATGGTATGTATGTATTTACAAAGATTCTTTTAGGATATTTTATCAAGACTTCATGATTTGAAGATATTTTCAACTATAACTCATCGAATTAAAAAAAGCTTTTTTTATGCATGTTCCGTTTAACAAATGCACATATGTACATGTATGATTAAAACAAAGTATTAGACTCGAAAAAACGAATAAATTACACCATGGATCTGTTATTATTTGAGTGATTAATTTTTTAGAATCAATTTCTATTGTTTATATTTACGGTAGATACAATAATATTTCATTAACTGAAAAATCCAGTTCATCAGAGCCTGAATTCGCATTAGTGTCATAATCTCCTTCAGTGTTGCCAGCGAATGAAATGGGATTTTTTACGGCTGCCGGTTCATTCGGGCAAATCTCCCGAGATGAGCGATGTCCGTTTGTTGAACTGCAACGTGCACATTGCACACCCCTAGCCGCGACCCGCGCTGGGACCGATTGCCATATTGCGGTCAGACTGGGAACAATAAAATTGTTGGCCATTGGAATGTGCCGCTTTCACATGACCGATGCGAGACTTTTTCACACTCCAACATGTATTTTACCTTAGGCAGCGCGCAACGTATAATTTTAGACACATTTTATGAATGCTTGAAAATGTCGTAAACTGAAAACTTCTTTTTTAAACAGAAATCATTTTTCAGGGTTTGTCGTCTGCTCTATCGATATGTCTGATCCACTCTTATCACAAGGCTTTCTATCCCCAGTAATCTAGTCATTATAGGAACCTTTTATTTTTTTACTATAATCTCGAAAAGTGTATGTGAATCAAAAAAGTTCCTCTTTATCTAAGCCTGCAAACCGGGCAAAATTTGGTATTCGGTTTTAAAAAAAAGTTTTCTTTTTCTTTTAAGAAAACAAAAAACAAGACAGAGAGTATAAAAAACCAACTTCAATAAATTTTCATTTGTTTTTAATTATAAAAATGTTTTAATTGAAATGGTTTTTTTAATTTCAAATTGTAATTTTTTGTTTTTATTATTCACAATACACCCTTTATTGAAAATAGATACTGTAGAGTATAAGTACATTTTTTGTGTGTAGAAAATCGCTTCACTAAGCTATGACGAAGCGGTCTCATTCTTTAAAATTTCAAATTTTTATCTTAAATTCGGAATCGCTTTGCGGAAACCTTCACACTTTGCATTCAAATCCTTACACATATGATATTTAAATCCAAAAGCTATCACATACAATTACAACTTGTTTATGATCTTAACAACCATATCAAAGTCATGCCCATCAACTTCTTACCGCACACTCCACTTTCGCATTTATTATTCTTGTGTGGAGACCTCCAAAAATTCCTCACTCATTCAATTGTTTACTTTTTATTCACAAGTTTGGGAAATATTGTCTTGTGTTGAATTATGATTCTTGTATTGGGTCAATTTCTAATGACCGAGGATTGTAATCTCTTAGGATTGTTCTCCAATTCTGTACATGACGACCAGTGGTATAACTACAGCAATGCAATCAATACGGTGCATTGGGACTCACGTTTTATAGGGGTCTAAACGGTTCAATTTCTTACAAAACTTTTGGTATCGATACTTTTGTAAATATCGTTACTTTTCCCAGTTTTTATAAACATTCATAATTTTGACATCAGCAAAAAATGTAATTATAAAATTTTAAAAATAATTTCTCACAATAATTTCAAAAACACGTAAAAATATAATCAATCTACACAGTAGTAATCCGCAAATACAATACGTTGGGTTAGGGACCAGACTATCGCTGCAAAGCAAAAATCACCGTGAATCGAAGCGAAGTTTTTTTACAGTTATGAGCAGGACTATACACACAGTTCAGGTCTCTCAAACTTGTAAAGCCCCTACAGTATCTGTTGTTTTTTTCTTGAAAGCATGAATATTACTGGAGACTAGATACTTATTTTGTTGTAACTAATTAATCAACAAAGCCACGTAGTATTTTTTTCTAATATGTTATATACAATACATATTTAGGGTCCATTATTTCTATTTTACATTGGGGCTCAATTTTTATTTGGCTAAGCCTCTACTGTTGACTATTCAATCCTCTGCTTTTAGTATTCTGGAGTGTAGCTATTACAAAACTATTTATTGGAGTCTAATTGTTATTTTAAGATTTATACATAATATTGTATTGATTATCTACCTAGGTTGGTAGAAGGGAAGTGCTCAAGGACTTATGGGATATTTATCTTTCGCCATTACCGTATCGCTGCACGTAATTTATTCCATTTTCACTTTTTGTCCCAACACTTCGTCTTACTCACGTACGTAAATATTAATAACTATTATTTTTACAAAAGAGTATAATTATTGAACTTTTAATGTCATGTTTAAAGATAAGATGCTGTGTTTACTAAGTAGGTCCATTGATTCTTAAAATGGTAAAAAAATGGCGGCTTCTCACGAACCTCCTTTAAAACTGGGCATATTCATCATCAAGTTTGGTGTAGGTACTTGCCAAAATTTAACTACCAACGGGTTATAAGGTCTAATGAACTTTTGCCAAAACTTTAGCTGGGTTGGCCCAATGTTATTGCTCGGTTAGGAGATATTTAGTAATAAAATACCGAGTATTTAGGAGAATAATAAAACTTTTGTGTTGGCTCGTTTTAAACCTTTATGTAAAGTGTCTCTTTAAATGTAATCTTAGGATTGCTTATAAAGTTTACAGGTTCGGATAAGCAACACACACTTGCGATATAAATATTTTTAAAACTTTGATTTTAGCTTAAAAAATATTTTGTTTTCATGGCCAGAAGGTTTTTTCAACGTTCTACGTAGAGGTTATTCTTCAGCTTTATTATTAGAAAATATTAATTGAATATCTACCCGAATATTGCAGACACCATTGACAACACTAATAATTTAATGCATCTCATACATTGATTCCGATTTTGATATTCAATTTGAATGTATATAGTTAGACTTATAAAACGGCTCTTGAATAGTAAAAAGCAAAAAAATTGATAAAATATTTTCAATTCATAAAAATAAAGTTTGACAAATTAATTATTCATGATACGCAAAATAATAGTTTTATGTCATCAGTTATTTACAAGTCAGCGTACTTTCTAAGCAGCCTGACTAATTCAATTTTCAGAAATGGTTTCTCTTTTATACCTGTATTTTATCAAAATTAATTGTTTTGGTCGTTTATTTGCTTCCTTAGATAAAAATTAAAAGATTGTAGTATCAAAAATTATAAATCTGCCTACCTATCTCAGAATACTTTTCCATCGAAGCATTACGTTAAATCTGTCAGGACTGCATGTTTGATAAAAGGGCAAAAGCATGCTTATAACAAACGAAAACACATACAGTCGTATTAAATCCACAGAATAAAAAAACATCGTATTATAATTACACTAGATATTTTTTATCATTAATAAAGTTCTGTTAAAATTCTGCTTTTTCTCTTTGCAAATTGACTGAATTTATAAAATTTATATTAATTTATTCAAAATAAGCGTTTGAATACTAGAAAAAGTTTTTTTTAAATACCCATATCTAATATAACTAGCAAAAAGCTGGGCTTTAAATTAGACTCGCTGTTTTGGAAGTGGGCAATCTCTTAAAGTCTGAAGTTTTAAGTTTTTTCATTTAACTAAACTTAACTTTGGTTGTTAACATACATTATTTCTGAGAAAAAAAAACCTAGAGTTTAAAGAGTTGGAATGTTTTACATTTAATATGGGAATGTAGAAAATATGATAATATTTATTTGATTTTCAGATAACTTAATAAATTGTTAACTTTTTACTTGTTCTACATATTAGGGGGACCGAAAAGTAATCAAAATTTGTGATCATTTCCAAAACATTTATAAAAAAAATTAAAACTAATCTATAAAATAATTTCCATCATTTTCTGTCACTTTTTGCTACCGTTTGGGCAATTTTTCAATCCTATTTTCATTTTAACTTTTAGGGTTTTCTTTAATATATCGTTGAAACTTTAATCGAAAGAAGTGTCAAAATTGAGATATTAATTTAATAACCAACCGTTCTATTCATGAATTAACACGTTTGAGTCTGTTTGTCGCTTGAAAAATCTAATTCTGCACATAAACATGTAATATTGTTTATGGGTGCACATTTTTTTTTCTGTGTTATATTTTGAGAAAAAAGCACTGCATTTGGAACAAATGATGGTATAAAGACAGGCTTTGTTTGCTTTAGGCTTTGGTCCATAATAAAACTCATTTGAAAAATGACACAACTCAAAACATTTAAAGATAATGTAGCCATTATCTTCAAAATGTGTTATGATACACAACAAAATAGTACTTCATATACTCGTATGTCATTTACTGTAGCAGACAGAGGTTAATAAGATTGAGATATTTGCTACTAGGGTAAAACTTTTAAAGCTCTGATCATAGTTCTAATTTTTGTTCTTCTGAACATTTTGCTGTTTTTGAAAGAAATATTTCATTGTCAACAATCACAATCAAATTAAAATTTTGTTTTATATTTTTTCTCAATCCGTATCTGATGTTTCCATTTTCAACCATTAAAACTGAAATGGCGAGTTATTAAGAAGTAAAGTGTGCCACTTAATAAAAGTGTATTACAGTTAGCATTTCTTTAATGTGCACATCAGGTTGAATGCACTAAACCATCTTGTAAATAAAGCTACTTGACAGAAGAATTGGTGTGTTATGGACAAAGTTCGTAGCAAGTTTTTCGCAAGTCGCATCAGGCGAACTTAAAGTTCCACGGGTAAAATGCGAACCAGTGCGATCTTCAGAGACATTTTTGCCCACTAAAATTACTTAAACTTTATCTGGAAATCATGCAAAAATATTGTTTGAATTCAAATATAAGAAAGTAAGACGTTTTCACGTAGAAAACATTTCATGTCTTCATTTCTAAGTACAATAAAACGTCATAAATATATTTCACATTCTAAGGTAGGATAAAAAATATGTTGAAACTAACAGCAAAATGAAGAGACATAAAATATATACACACATAAGACCCATAGTGACTTATGGGATCGAGATAAAAAAAAACAAAGTTTACGTTGCGCTGCTATAAAATCAGGATTTTCTGAATATACAAGAAATCAGTGGAATAGAAAAAAATATTTCATTGAAAAGAGAAAGAAGATGAAACTCACATACACATGTAGAAAGAATAGACGCGTCAAGAATCGTTACATGGAAGACCATTTAGGAGAAACTACTTAAAATATGGAAACACGTATGGATATCAACGTTCAAGGAAATAAATATACATAATTTCTATTTAACAGCTAATAGATATGGAATAAGAAAAGTTTAAATTGACGAATATTTTTCTTTTTCTGAAAAAGTATCGTAAAATTGAATTTTTTAATAATTTCATATCGTTTAGAAGCTACGCAATATAACACCGCTCGCTGTGAATTGGCTGGAGAGGACACATTGTTTGGAGAGGTCACACGCAGAAGAAAGATAATATTTGAAGAACAATGTATAAATATGTGAAACGTATTGGTGGCCACAGCAAAAGATGAATGTGGTACTGCGAAAGTTTAATGTAAAACGGGGGTTCCATGGTGGAATAAGGAAATTAAAGAATGCGTGAAAAGGAAAAATAGAGCATGAAGAGTGTGGTTGAATTAAGTGAATAATATTTTGAAAGAGGTAAACGTAGAAAAGCAGAAACTTTGGAGGAGCTGTATGAGAATGTGTATGGATATAGAAGAGGCAAAAGATGTGTGTCGAGATAGGAGTCTGTCGCTATGAGCTCTCTACCTACCGCGACAGGGAAAAATGGCATATGTATCTTTCGCACTTCGCTTGTAAATGAACTGTACTGAATTAAAATTTCGTTGTTTACAATACAACCTGGCGGGATTATTTCCATGTGACAATCTGTTCCAACAAACAAGAAAGATGTTAAAGAAACCTAAAACGATAACCAGAATAGGTTCTAGTGGAATTTGAACCTGCAACGTCCGGGCTGGGAAACAGGCATCTCACCAACTAAGCCACGGAGGTTGTTTCGTTAACAGGAACAAAATTGAAAAGACAGCATTTAAAGCGATGTGGTGTATTTCTTACTCTGTGCGTTGATTATTATTGTTTTCTATGGATACATTTGATAGCCCTTATTTTCGAGAGACTGGAAACACAATTTTCCTTGATATATTCTAAGGACTGGTCCTGTTATCAACTTTCTTCGTACCGTTAGTAAAGGCTACGGCTAGCCGGTTGCCTAACAAGGAAATATGGGCGTACTTAGCTTGGGGCTTGAAAGCGTACACGGATGAGAAAAAATCGTGGCAGTACCAAGCGGGTCCATTATTGTGAAAACGTAGACGAGCACGAAATTGAGAAATATGTGAAATAATATACTAAACCAGACAACCGCTAAAGAAGGTTCCATACTCATATTTGAAAACTTGCTGAATAAGAATGGAAAAAATATAAAATCACTCTTTCTTTTGAAAACCAGAACTGTTGAGTCTTCATCGACACAATCTTCATATATTCCTATCAAATACTATTTATTTCATTTTATATAATGGTATAACACTCTTGGTTTTAAGGTTATCATCTCATCATCAGGAGAGCACGAACAAGACAGACAAGAGTCTTAAGGGGAAAACCTTGAAACCGGTAGGGTTTTCCCGTTAAATAAAGTGGAATAAACAGTGTTTGAGAAAATAAAGTACAATGTCTTTAAACCTCCACATTATTAATGCCTAAACTACAAATAATATATTCCTATTTAGTTGGTATCTTTGTGACTAGTCTCCCCTCTCTCTAGCAAAGAATATCTCTTGAGTCAGATATTAATTGAAATACCTTTAACTAGAGCTACAAATATCATTTCAAGAGTTTTTTTTAATTTTTATTATTGCTATTAAACGCGAATGTGGTTATAAATTTATATTGTAAACTGTGGTGCTGGAAAATCTGGATTTTTAAAAGCTACCAATTATATTTAAAATAGTTTATATAATGGGTCACGTGTAATCTTATATCTGGTATCAGAGTGCCTACAGTTTGTTAACTATGTTGGTTGGTGGTGAAGCCGATAGCCATTAGCATTGTATTGGTTGTATGTTAGAAATAGACGCCAAATTCACGTACTGTTGCTATTATATAATATCTTAAACTGTCTCGCCACCTCCTCTTATCTCACCGAAAATTTTCAGCCTCTTTCCGATCATGGATTAGCGCTACGATCAAACAGAGAAACAGAGATTGTTTATTAGCCTTTCCAGTTCACCACTCCTCTTTTTTTACGTCGTCCTTTACTGTCCATGCAGGGAGACTCTGGAATCAGTTACAAACCAATGTTAGATCGTCCGTCCTAGGCATGATTTAAGAAGTGACTGAAAATCTCTTAATTTCTAGTCAATAGTATAACGTATTTCATTCCTGATTTATTTTCTTTTCCTTTCCTCTCCATTATTCCTTCCTTTTCCTTTGATTGATGATATCTCACTTTATATGAAAAGGAATGTTCGGGTAATTGTCCGTCTTTGTGGAGTTTGTGGGAATATGTTCACGTATGTGTTCATATATTTTGTGGGGATGAATAGTTATTTGAATGATTTATGCGACAGTGTAACTTGCTTCATTTACTTTTGTCTGGTTAGTTGGAAGAAGATTGCCACCTGGCAATAAACCCGCCAGATTGTATTCGTAATAAAAGTGTTTAATAAATAAATAAAATAAAAAGATCCCCTAGAAAAGCATAATGGCCCCTAATAATTTTGAATACATCAAAGCCTCCTTAAAATTAATGTCACCCCTACGAGGTCGATATTGCTTATTTTGGAAATCGTGGGCTTAAAACAGTGGTTTCTAACCTTTTTGTGAGTCAGATTTCATAATGATATTGAAAAATGAAAATTTATTTCTTGACGTACATAATAAAGTAACAAAATACTTCATTCAACTAAAACCGATGATAATTACATAATATTAATTTATTAGTATATTTTACGGCTGAAACTGATGTATAAGTATACATAGTAGGTGGAAAAATAAAAGTGGATTTATGAAAATTAATGCAAGACAATGAACGAAGAAATTAATGGAAAAATTAGTCTTTATTAAAAATAAGTATTTTTTGTCAAAGCCTCTGCCAGCCGGATAAAATTATTTGGTGGGCAAGATTTTGCCCGCGGGCCTTAGTTTGGTAACCTCTCATTTTGATAAAGATATTTATCATAAAACTGCAGTAAATGATATAAAGTCCACGCAGTAAATAACGTGACATATTTCCGGAACACCAAAAATACGCTACGTAAATTTTTTCAAGAAATTTTCCATTTCTTTATAAATCTAAAATAAAACCAAGGTAAAACTCTCACGTAATCTCATGATGTCGATTATCAATTGAATTCAGTATTTTTATGAGACGATGCGGTGGAACCGGATTGAGTTCCCGGTGAGTTATGCTTTCGCGAGGGGTTTCATAAATTTTTATGAACACCCACTCCGCTAGGCGCGAGCTTTGAACTCGATGGCAAACTTCTTCTCCCGCCATGCTGCGGTGTGGGCGGACTGTGTTGCTAAACTCAGGTCCGGGCACAAAGTTTAAGTTTGCAAACTTGTTTACTGCTAAGTCTTTGAAATAGGAAACCTCGCTTTTTAATGGAGTCCCTATAATTAAAACTTTGTGATGATCATCAAAACAGGGAACGTTCATTGTTTGAACGGGAACGTTCATTGTTTGATATTAATGTACTTAATGCGAATCAACAAAACCTGGCAATGACTAGATATTTTGACTATGAGTATTTTAAAGATTAACACCAGATTGAGAAATTAATGTATCTATTGTATGGCAAATATGAGCCGTAGTTGAAAAGATTCATTAATTTCTCTTTTGTAAATCGACAAAATCCGGCATTTCCTTGATTTTTTTTTCTGAGATATTTATCGTTTGTTTAAAGTTGAAACCAGAATTTGTGGGACGTAGTTGAAAGGATTGCCAGGTTGAAATGGAAATGGGCAGGTATACTACTCGCATGTAAAGCGATAAATTGGACCAGGCATGTGTAAGAATAGAGGCAGCAAATTACCAAAAGATTACAAAGACGTCTCCAACTAGAGGTTTTTTGGACTGACATAAAGAGGATAACGAGGGCAAGTGATGATAGCCAAGTAACAATACTTGCATGCATTGAGTACATATGCGAGTGTTGTTTCTTCAGATGCGGTATAGTTACCAATACGAGCAATGATGAACCGCGAGTTTCGCGCCTGCCTCTGTTGCCCGAAGATTTGATAACCGAAAACAACATTGTCTCCCAGCCACACTTTTCAATTTATCTGAATCTCTAATAACGATATGCTGAAGAGTATCATACGAAAGAAAATTGAACATGCAAAATATTTCTCATTTTAATGGCACACTTGAAATAAAACTAAAATAAATTAACGAGGCTACCAATGACCTAAAACCGCTATGCTTCACTAAAATTGGGCACGAGAAGGCAAGCTTTTCGATCAGAACTATATCAGAACTTTCAAACAACGTTTGAAATGGCAGATGTGATGCTTCTACTGCAAATTCATCCGTTTTCATGTGGGAAATTTAGAGCGGAAAGCTGAAAATCGGAAAACTTCTCTGACTGCAAGCTTTTGCAATTTTCACTTCACTTTAACCTCTCCAAAGTCACTTTGATATTCTAACCTCTATAACATGGTTATGTGAATACATCTTATCCTTAATTCATGAACTATCTGACGACACACTCAAGAGTTATTGAAGTTTCAACTTCAGTTGCGAGTTTAACATAATTGCAATACTAACCTTTGAGTTGGCTTTTATGCTCTTTCAATGAGATAACATATTTATGTTTACTCGTCATTTTGATTTATGCGGATGATTAAATGCTACAATTATTTTTTTAACTATAATTTTAACTTATTATTGGATTCCTATGTAGTGCTATAAATTGTATAACACTTCCAACCAATCAGAATGATTATAAAATACCTTAAGTGTTCAACTACACTAAAACCACTTGTTTTGGGTTCCACCGAGAATCGAATCTGAAATATCTGGGCTAAAAGTCAACATGTAGACTATGGAGATTACTATTTTATAAATAGTGTGGAGAAAATGTGATGAAATATGATGTTGTTATTTTTTGACCAAAATTAGTTTTTAGAAGCCGGTCTCTCGTAATTGAAAGAAAAAGCAAATGTTAAAGATAACATTTAATAAAATAAAAGTCCTTTGGCGTCGAACGATAAAAAATTGATTGTAAAACAAGTTAAACAAATGGCGATGTCCATGGCATGGTTGATAAGATGCTTCACGTAGCCCGGAATTTTTTGGTTCGATTTCCGATGATACTGAAAAATATAAAATAGGGTCTTCCGCTAATTGTTGTGGCCTTTTTACATGCAATAGAATTGCCAAATACGTGCTAATTTGTGCATACCATGCCTACTACAGTGGATCTAAATCCGAAAACTCGATTGTTAGGGTTGAAGACAAAGTTTTAGAAAAATATGGCGTGACGAAATTATCCAATTCTGAAAGAATGAAAATCTTTAAAAAATATACATGACAAGGTTGATTGACGTGGCAGAGCAAAAGATGTGTGCTAGGATGGAATGAAGTGGCAATTATTTTTCTATGCCTACCCCCAAATTTACATGTCACGATGGGGATGTTATGTCAAACTGGACGTGGAGTAATCGATGATGACAACATTTCTAATGAATAATTTAATCGTTTCCAAGAATAATTCTTTAAGTGTATCCAAAGGGACAGTGTTAAGTTTATAGAACTCCATTGTAATTATGAAATAAAAAAAAAACTGATTTTCAATTCTATATGTATGATTTATGTTTAATTCCAAAATGAAGTGATAAAAATAAAAGGTAGGTTTATATTTTTGACACTTAAATAATCATCAATTTTGTGAGAATAAATATAGATTATAGAACTAAACGTCTTTTTTTTAAATTTAATAGTTGTCTTAAATTTTCTTCGAAATCAAGTCCCTTTTGAATTTCAAGATTTTTCCATAAATATATATTTTCAAACTGTTCAGAATGAAGCGATCAATATTATCGAGAGACCCATCTAGGAATATACTGTTCCAGGCATTAGCCTTCTAAGCATCTTCAGACATTAGTTGGCGTCAGCATTCCACATTACCAGACTATTTCTACGTCCTAACATGTTTTCCTTGATTAGGAAAAAAATAAATGGCCACCCTTGGCCACTTATTTTCTACATGTCACCAAACTATCTTACTTTTATAAAGAATATGCTTACTTTTCTCTGATAGACTAAGTATCCATTATCTCCTTTAGATGTAATCTTAGAAATATATTCGTCGTTGTTACCATCCCGTCATGTCTTAATTGCGTTAGGCATATAGAACAGCTTTCTGCTACATTATATCATCATCATCATCATTGTCAACCAGTGTCGATCTACTGCTGGATGAAGGCCTCCCCAAGTTGACTCCAAATAGTTCGGTGTTTTGCTCGTTGATGCCATGTTTCCTGATTTTATCTATCTAGCGTACCTTCGGTCTTCTTCTGGGCCTCTTTGTGCCTCTTGGGTACTATTGGATTATTTCGGATGTCCACCGGGAGTTTGACATTCTGGCTACGTGTCCTGCCCATTGCCACTTCATTTTCTTGCACTCCTTTATAATGTCCCAGAATAAAGTGATTGGCTACATTATATTCTAGCACATATATCTCGCTTCTACTAAGTTCATATACATCGTCATGCATGATATCCTATTATAAAAGCTGTAAATTTTAAATATTAATAAATTAGAATATTTTGATGAGTTTTGCTATCTGGGCGGTATGTTAACGTACGATAGGCGAGTTGAAAAGGCTATT
Source organism: Odontocerum albicorne (assembly GCA_949825065.1). Taxonomy (NCBI): domain Eukaryota; kingdom Metazoa; phylum Arthropoda; class Insecta; order Trichoptera; family Odontoceridae; genus Odontocerum; species Odontocerum albicorne. The sequence continues at coordinate 16,142,454 of OX463847.1, read as the reverse complement.
GAAATAAGGGTAGCGAAAGAAACTAAGGTAAACGGAGCACTTAATACAACAACCGAGCTTTATGAAAAGTAGTAAAAATGACAATATATAATATAAAAAAATGAATGAAGTGAAATCAAAGGTAATAGTTATAGAAAGAAGCGTAGTAAAAAGTATGTTCCATGTATGGGTTAACTCAGAGAAATTGGAGTAGGTTGATGAGTTCTGTTATCTTAACAATATGTTAAGTATGATGGGCGAGTTGAAAGGGATATTAAAATAAAGATAGCGACAGGGAACAAAGTAACAGAACACTTTATGTAATATACAATAACCGCGCAATATCAATAATAGCAATAATGCCTATATAATAAAATATGATGCCCACCTTGACGTATGGAAGTAAGATTTAGTAGAAGAGGGTTAAAAGTAAGATGAGTGCAGTTGAGATTGTCAAGATTGTATGAAAGAAGGCAGAATGATAACATCAGAAATGAATGTAGAAATAAAATGAATATTTTAAGTAAGATGAAGGAAGGAACTTTAAGATGGTTTGGACACATGAAAAAAATGAGTGAGGGAGTATAGCAGTTAGACGTGCGTGTGCGTTTAAGTAGAATACTTAAATAGGCAGAGAGACTCTTTTACTTATCCCAAACCATAACCTAACACTGTTCAGGGGATCCTTCTCATACTCAGCCAGCAAATGCTGGAATGAGTTGCCCCAGGCCTTGAAGGAGCGGGTGAATAGTTATACCTTCAGAGATGCTCTAAAGCGTTATCTTCTGGGTGGTTAATGGGTTTCTCAGTGGTTAATGGGTATCTTGTTTGCTTTTCTTTTCTTGTTTTCTTTCATTTCTCTCTTTTCGCTGGTGGTGAATCGAGGATTGTGCATACGTGTTTGTGCGTCATTTCCTCATTAATTCTTTTAAAACTGCTTATCTATTTCAATGTATTACTGCCTAACTATTTCAATGTTGTCTCAACTATCTTACTTCCCATTTGTCATTATGTAAAATTTGGACTCCTTTGAGGCTTTTCTCTTCTTTTTTTTTCTTTTTTTTCCTCGTTCTTGCTGACAGTTAACCTGAGGTGGTATATGTGGGTTTACTTTCTATTTTGTTTTCTGCCATACGTTTTTGTTTTTTTTTTTTTTTTCTTTTTTATTATATTTATTCTTTAATCTAGATATGCGGGGGTGTGGGATGGAAGCCCCCTGATGCCCTTGCGGTCGGGCTCGCCCTACATTGGTGGGGTGTATCTCGGCCGTGGGAATGTTTGTGGGATGAGCCCGGACCTTTTGGTGTACTCTCTCTTGAATGTGTTTTTTTCTGTTTTTCTTTTTTTGTCATCTACTATATTTATTTTCTGTGTTTATTTTTTTGTATATATTCCTGTTTCTACGTGTCTAAGTGTGTGGGCTGAAAAACATCTGGTGTCCCCGTGGCTGGGTTCGCCCTATATTGGTGGGGTGTATTTTGGCCGAGGGGATGCTATTAGATGAGCCCAGACCTTTTGATAGCTTCTGCGTCTGATGTATTGTCTGCAATTTATGTGTTTTTAGAAATGTTATTCAGGTGTGATCTTGTACATACTATGTTGCTGTCAATAAACCTAATATTTATTTATTTATTTTATTTATTTAATACCTAATAAAAACGTGGCTGGTTCAAATGGATCAGATTTTTAAAGGTAAAGTTAGAAGTATGAATAATAGAAGATGTGCATGACGAGATGTATGAACTAGAGAATACAGAACTCAAAATTGAAAATTTATTTAAAATTATAGACATGGGATTATTTGTTTTTGCTTACCAACTATGATTACAGGTTCGATTCCCGTTGGTATCAAATTTTAATAGAAAATGGGTGTGGTTGTAATTAAAGGTCTCTTACATCTTTCTGATTGGTTGGGAAATATTTCCACATAGCAACAAATCTGCCAAGTTACAATGAAAAGGGTGCATAAATATTGTATTAAAGTGTTATTATTGTTTATTTTTACATGATAAGGTAATATTTTAATATCAAAAGTATATGTTACATGAGATATACGTTACTTAATTAAAAAATATATTCTCTTTGCATGTTTCATTTTGATGCTTATGTACCGTAGACCTGCTGACCATCTGACTTAGAATTCATGTTATTTGCCAACCAGCTTATCGCATATGCCAATTATATACTCTCGTCACCAAAAGGATTATTTAAAAACACAAACTCTGGATATAAATAAAATGTTATCCTTTTTTTTATTTAAAAAACATAAAATTCAAAAACAATAAATGCAACGTATTACAAATAAATATAACCACATTCAAATAAGTAGATGATGCATAAACACTAAAAATTATGTTACCTTTGAAACGATTCGTTTTTTGGTTAAATATGACCTCATCACGTCATCTCATTGAGGACCAAGGAGCAATAGTGAAGTGACAGGACAGTAAGATGATGTATCGCGAGACGAGCTGGACCGGTGGATGGCGGGTTAGGTTTCTGTGTAGGGCCGAAGCGGCGTCGAAGCGGGTCGCTGCCCGGCCGTTGCCCTCAGCCATGGGTCTGGCCTGATCAAGCCAGGACACCTAAAAATACAATTAAATTAACGAAACTTAACGAAACCTGCAAAGTGATTAGGAACAAACTATTGGACTTTTTTAGTGTTGTTTCGAAATAAATGTCCCATTGATAGTGTTATTGGCTTAATAAAATGAAGGTAATAAGCCCCACTTAATGAATTCAGATTGAATTGTGTTTGGAACAACAACAGAAGATGTGTTGCTGAAGGGAGAAGATGAACTGGAGGGTAGAAAAACGCGAAAATATATGGAAAAGCAGAAAAATCGCCATCACGACGAAAATGCTAGTTTAGTGTCATGTCTTCGCAATATGTATGACTCTGAGAGCATGCAAAATATGTAGAATATATAGATTTGAAATTAAGAAGAGCTGGAGAAGGATGTTACAAATTTCATGAAAATGCAAGGTGAAATAATATCTACATTCTCGAAGAACTGAGAACCACTGACAATTTGTCGAAAGTAAGCCTAAAAATGTACATTCATCACAAAAGTTATACAAAACAACGAATTAAGAAACATAGAGATTCATAAAACCACAAGGAAAAATTCAACAGAAATCAAACAAATAACTGAAAGGTTTCATTCATAATTTAAAAAATTGATAAACAGACCACACACTTTCGATAAAACATGAAACCAATGGAACCTAAGCATTGTTCTTGTAACAAACTGGTATAATTTTCTGAAAAAAGTCTCAAGAAACGTGTCGCGGGAATTAATGTAATTATAAAGTTATTTATTATTAAATATTCTAATATGCAGTACCACATTTTTTTATAAATCAAGTAAATAATTTTCCAAATTATTGGTACCAGTAAAACTGTGTCTGACGTTTGGGTACATGTACATATTTAGACATATCGGTATAATAATTACGTTGGAAAATATGTCAAACCTATTGGGGGTGGTAAAAAAAATCCCTGATTTTTTTTGAAGACTGCTTCTTGTTAGTTGTCTATACAAATAAATCTTACAATTTTTTATAAAAAATTTAGACGTCAGTCGAAAAATAATTAGCGTGTTCGTTAAGTAATCTAGCGTCCTGAGTGCGATTTCGACAAGTTTACACTTCCGGGCTAGTTTCAATTTCAGATTTAATTATATCACAAAATCCATCTCACAAAAGGACCATCAAATTTAGCCTGTCCAATCACACAAGAAATTAAAACTCCCGGTAATCTATAAATATTGTATTTGCTGAAGTGCGCCAGCTTGTATAATATAGCAAATTAATAAACAAGCGTCATCCGTGCGTAACTTGAACTGATCTTTCCAATGGATCACGATTAAAATTAGGAAAACGTAATCTATTTTAGTGTCAATACGTGGTATTGAAACATGGACGATTAATCTGGCTTCAATTTACTTTAAAAAGGAGGTTTGCATAGCATAACATAAATTCGGAACATTTTTTAGAAAACCATGTTATGCAAAGTAAATAGCATGCGCTGATGAATGTTTTTAAGTAAATTAACCATGTTTTACCTGAATGTTCTTTACTTCTGCGTAACATCTTATGCTAGTTTGAATCCATCTCTCCCTTACAATATGTCGCGCTTTCTTTTACTATTCATATACATTATAATTGATTCACGAGAAAAAAAGTACTAAAGCATTTGGTACTACAACAATAAAAAAACTATTTAAACTTTAAAAAAATATTTTCTTTTTTATATTTCATAAACAGAATGATTATATTTAGTCAATTTAAAAAAAAATCTGGATGGTATATTTGTCGTTAACCGTTCGACGATTTAAATCAGATATTTGGTAAAGAACGAAAATTTTACTGAGGTTCTACAAAAAAAAACAGTGAAGAATGTTAACTCGTGATAATAATAAACTGTAAAAACATTAGCTCGTTAAGATTTTAAAACGAAAATTCTGTTTTATACACGATAAACCAAGAAAGAAAGATTTAATATAGTGAGTTGCTAATATTGCGATAGTTCGTATTTATTAATTATTAATGAGAAGTTAATAATTAATCATTTGATTAATAAGAAACGCTGTTTTGTTAATCGTACAGAAAAAAAAAAACATAACGTTAATATAGCCTTTTTGTAGAAATTATGATCTTAAATTATGGCGGGCTTATTGCCATGTGAGAATTTCTTTTATCCAATGAGATTTTTTTTTAAAAGACCTTCGCTAAAACCAGGCTGGACACTTTTAAAAAAATATCTGAGTTTTATCGGAAATCGAACCTGCCAACGAACCTTCGGGTGGGAATACGAACGCTTTACTACTTAGCCACGCAGGTTCAAGTTCCTTCAAGCTCTCAATGGTGAGTAAACGTTTTTTTTAACCAATCTTTCATTTTCCCATTCAGGCATTAAAATAGCTTTCTAGTTTAAAAAAATGGCAATCAGGAAATAGGGTATTCCATAAACTCCATTTATTGATTCATTTTTTCAACTCCTTTGCCTATTACAGGTTTCCCTAATTCGTAAAAGGACCAAACATAATTATTAAAAAAACATGTATAAAACAAATTCAACGTTTTCAAACTTATTTGATAAAAACAAATTTTAAAATGTATATGTTTAAATACTATGACAAAATGTAGCATGTTAGATAATATAAAACTAAATGATTTCTAGTACTACACTAAATTTAAGAGATTTTTCCTGAAGAAGCTGAGTGACACATAAAACACGTCAATGATATATGAGGCCAACACGGTTAAACAGTGTGATTGCTCTACCTATCGGTATTTCTAAAGGCAGGTTGGTTCGACTTATAGGTTGATAGAAGAATCATGTTGTAAACACTTGTTATAAAAAAAATATCTTAATATTAAAACTGGACACAATAAATTATCAAGTAGAATATTGTTTTTATTTCAAGAAAACATTGAAAACTCCTGTTGTTGGAAGGCATCATAAAAGTTTGAAGATTGCTAAAATTTGCTTCCTTCAATAATGGGAAGGATGTCCGAGGAGAGTCTTATTTGCATATCTATCCCAAATATTTGTTCATAAAATGCGCAAAGTGGTTTTTGGGTATTACGTTGGCGTTCTTAAACCTTATGAGATGGACAATTCAATTCGCATTGCTCGTCCGAAATAATCCTTGAATATATTTTCCTTATAATAATAATATATTCATGATTTTTAAAGTGCTGTTTAGTTATAAAATACCCCCTGATACTTTATTAATATATGTGAAATGGGTTGGTTTGCCGCTAATCGTCTCTGTGGAATAGGAGTGCATCCATTTAATCAGGAAACATCACGAAATATCTCGGCTTTTGAGATTTGAATCTACAAATGTGCCCTTTAGATTCTTTGTACAGATTGTGTTACACATATGGAACTGCTTGTTTGTGTCTATAAGGAGCGAGAACTACTTAAAACTGTCAAGATTCGCAAGTTGCAGTATCTCGATCCCACAATGAGGGGCACTTGTAACAGTGTTCAGTGAGCAGTATCCTTTTTAATTGTGATCAAATTTTCTTTAAAAATAAATAATTTTCTTTTCTGTTTTTGAATAGCCTCTATCTCTCTTATATTTTCTTCGATATCTTCCCTTTGTCCTATAAAGTAATGAAGATAATCGCTGATTGAGCTTAAACGCTGAATGACTGCCAATAGAAGATAACTTTATTTGCCACTTCTAAAATTTGCACGCACTCTAGACGTATAGTATGTTTTCTCTTTAAAGCTCCTCCATATTTCAAACTCATCGCCTTTGTTCTGGGGCCAAAAAAATACATTTGTGAAAGCTAAGCGTAATTAAGATCCATTTATAATTTTTTTATCAGTTAATTACAAATATTTCAATCAGATTTTAAATTTAATTCATCATTCGATTAAGAATATCCCCGAAGTTAATATGTTTTAATTTCATTCGGATGTCCAACTGAATTTATCTCGATACACTGGCGTATTGAAAAGTTTATTGTATTGACGGGTCATTACTCATCGTGAAAAATGGTGTATCAAATTTGGTAACGCTCTGCGCTGTGCGCTATACGGGCATCTCTCCGAAATCCGCCGGCATCGGGGTCGTAATTAAAATTGTATTGGCAAAATCAACCGTAGCGAACGGTTTTGTATTTTGAAGTTAACCATAATGAAAGGGCTTTAAGACAGATATATAATTTATAAAGAAATTCATTGCAATTGGAACTCTTGAATTTTGATCAACTTAATTAAATTGGATTATGCAACCGTCGGTTTTTAAATTTCTCTTTTTTTTAAATTTATTAGAAACTTGTACCATAGGATCGGTATGAACTTTTTTATCCTTATGAATTCACCAACATTAAATTATTTTAAACCATAAAACAATCTAAATAAAGTAATACAGTTACGAGTACTTTCTTCAAGCATGCATCGTAATATGCCCTAGCATTGTATCGTTGATACAAAAAAATGCGCCCTGGGACTTCCTTTCACTATTTTTAAAATAAATGATTATAAAATTATATTCATTCGTTGTTACTGACAAACGGCAATTATATTGTCTGAGTCCTGTATTCTTCAATCTAATCGAACATAACATTTTTAAAGAGGTCGCGTCGTTACAGCTAACCAATGAAATGGGTGGTAAAGTCTCAAATTTAATATGATTTGCAGATTATTCCATTAATTAAAAAGAAATTGGCGCGGAGTGAAGCAAAATGCTATAAATATTTCAGTTCATCATACGAGTATATGCAGAGAAAAGGAAAATAATAACGATTTTCAGAAATTCAGTTAGATATATCATAGACACACTATCGATGACAAACTTATTGAATAAGGAATACGGTTTTAGTACCTGGGAATTTTATTTGTTTAAAAATCATAAAAAGAAGAATAATAATTTTAAAATAATAATTTATCATATATAGCACCATTTGGAGAGCAAACTAACGTTATGGGCGCACTTACTCGGGATTCAAACGTGTTATTATTGAAAGATTTAAAATATTACAACAACAAAAAAAAAAAAAGTTAAATGTTAGGAAAGAAAGATAGTGTCTGCGACCATTAGGTAAAAGAGCTTTTCCGCATCTGCATATGTTAAGAAAAAAATATTTAGTTAGAAAACCATAGAAAACCTACAGAGGGTAGACGAACCATAAAGAAATCTTTGTAGATCTTTCGATATGTGATTAAAATACATTCTGGTTTATGTGGAGTGTAGTGTTTGTATTAAGTGTTCATATATAATCATTAATGTTGATAGACTATCCAAAAAGCGTTGTTTTCAAGTACTTCCTAAAGCTGCGCACGCCACACACACCTCTTACACTTCAAGGTAGACAAAGATCGATCCAATTAAAATATTATTCGAGAAAACGAACATTAAACGAAAATAAAGATCATCAATTCATTAAATATTACGCAATAATCTTATGACTTGCAATTACAAAATAAACACCTTAAAATAACGAAAATACATTGTTATTGATTATAAAATAATCAAGAAATATATAATGACTACAATGGAATATTGTCTACGTCTTTAAGAATACCCAAATAGCAAAACATTAAATAAATCACAATTGACTTTAAAAAAACCTAGGACTAACTTAGGGTAAAGTTCACGGAGCTGCTACTGTCTCAAGATCTCCAAAATGTATTGTATAGGAAAATAAATACATAAGAATAGAGAACCAAGTGAGAATTTACAAAACAGCTGTAAGGTCTTTAATAATGTACGTAATTGATACTAGAACAGTGGAAACGAAGGAAATGAAGACCCTTAGAATCCAAATCCCTGTGGAACAAAATAAGAAACTCTAACATGCAGGACATGTGTGAGGTATAAGAAACTCTAACATGCAGGACATGTGTGAGGCATAAGAAACTGTAACATGAAGGACATGTGTGAGGTATAAGAAGCTATTAGAGCGGGAAGGTGGAGACAATGTCATTTACGTGTAGAAAAAATCGTGAATACTAGAATACCACGCGTGGTGATGCATGGGAACCCTACCAGCAACAGTCTCCCCGGAAAACCTTCGAATAATTCAATGACAGTTGAGAGTAACGTGTCAAAAAAGATACGAGCACGATACAGTAACAGACAAAATTGTTTGAAAAAAGAAGTATTTTTACACCAATGACTAGTTGTTTTACATTCCAAGTATTAATAGGGCCTATGCGATGGTACGCAAAAAGAATCAAAGTAAGAGAGTTTGTCAGATGCAATAGTATGGTAAGAGAGTTCAACAGGTACAATAGTATGGTAAGAGAGTTCAACAGGTACAATAGTCTGGTAAGAGAGTTTGTCAGGTACAATAGTCTGGTATGAGAGTTTGTCAGGTACAATACTCGCGACGAATACATCTGCGATTAGTTTCACATGCGGTAGAAGGTAGCATTGCATGACGTACTCGTACAGTAAGTTCCTTGCCTACTCCAGTAGTGTTAAACCCGAAGGCTCGATTACAGAGGCTGCAGACCAAACTGACATACACTGATGCTCTTCAATATATCCGAATCACCAAGTTTGGTATGTTAAAGGGTAGCTTATCAAAGAAAGAAAGAAAAAGGTATAAATAAACATTTTACAAATAAAATTAAATCTTTTGACTTCTTTCCCAATGAAGCTCGTTATTCAAAGCAGACAGATTTCCCTAAAACAATGCAGAATTGAGAGCTGAGAGAAAAAAGGTCGTAGGAAATTCCCGCGAAGTCCATATAATGAGTTGTTCGCTGTTAACAGCGCACAATGCCCTGTCCCGACCGCTTCACAGTCTGCTAAGTAAGTTGATTTGTAGAATTTGTTTTGAGGGTCATCGACCCGCGCATAGTGCAACACCCCTCCCACCGCTGCACCCCTGGCCTGATGCACTCTGATGCAATTTAACATGCCGCCCCCCCCCCTCTACTTTGCAGGGGTGGATTTAGGATACTTAGTTATTTATTTTGCTCTTCATTCATAAATATATTATTTACCGGTATGTTACTGTACATATTGCCCTATGAAGATTTTTTCTAATCAACCAGACAAAGTTACTTAGTTTGTAACAAAGATTTAATTGAGAGTTTACATTTTTTTGGGTTGCACACAAACAAAAAAAAAACAGAAATATAACGTAATAGGTGCAATGTGTTCTCTCTTTACAAATGTAGTCGAAGTGAGACACTGAAATACTTCAACAGTTTGATTTTTAATGGATCGAGTGATGAGGGTTTCATTATTAAATAGGTTATAGGTTTTTAGACTTCAAAAATTTTAGAGAGCTAAAATTTTTAATATACATCATCTATGAAATTAAAAAAAAAGAATTTTGTATTTCTAAAATTCTATTTATTCTACTCTGCCAACCCCAAACTCATTTCCATGTAACTGCTTGACAGATTTATGGAAGATATAAATAATGCCATATTATTTCTTGAATCTTCGAAAAGACTATAGTTTCACTTTGTGGTGCCATTTTTTACATAATTGATTCTACATATAAATTTTTCCTTTTATGTAATGCCATATTAGTCCACTTTTATGTAATGCCATATTAGTTCACTTTTATGTAATGCCATATTAGTCCACTTTTATGTAATGCCATATTAGTCCACTTTTATGTAATGCCATATAAGTCCACTTTTATGTAATGCCATATTAGTCCACTTTTATGTAATGCCATATTAGTCCACTTTTATGTAATGCCATATTAGTCCACTTTTATGTAATGCCATATTAGTTCACTTTTATGTAATGCCATATTAGTCCACTATTATGTAATGCCATATTAGTCCACTTTTATGTAATGCCATATTAGTTCACTTTTATGTAATGCCATATTTTAATAATTTAATATTTTCATGCAATTATGTATAAGGGATTAATTGCTTAATGGCTATTTCTTCACATAAACCCGTTTTTATTTCATGTATTTCGATTATTATAAGTATCCATAACAATATTTTAAGATAAATGAAAGAAAAGTAATATTATAAAAATAATATAAAAGAAAAACTCAGGAGTTGGAATAAAAGATCTGTTAAGGACGAGAAATAATTTGAAATAATTAATGCTTCATTATTTTGTTTACTCAAATGTGGACAAGTCATTTATATTATTGATTCTACATATAAATTGATGACAAAGAAACAATGCTTTATTTTTTTGTGTCAAATAAATTGAAATTCTTTTTTCACTCTTATAGGTTTCTACGACTTTTCCAGAAAAAAATAAGTGGGATGTTTGATTATTTCCCTTATCCAGGCATGATGGTTATAAAGCTTTTGTAGTACTTAAACTTTCAATACGACGCTTCTTTATCTTAATTTGAATAATTTTGCTTCCATCTTTTCTTTTCCCCAATTTCCTCAGGTCTTATTTCTGAAAAAAAGATCACTCTTTGCCTATCACAGCATACCGTGTTGTTAAATATAATAAAAGTTTGAATTTTTATTTACTGCCTTATAAGTATTAATATTATTAATACTCCATTACCCCAAAAAATGGATGAAATTAGTGCTATAATTTTTGTAAATAATACTTTAATAAATTATAATAGTCACTTAATTTTAAATCAGTTAGAGAGTTAATAATTGAATAAATTTGCGCACACTACATAAAATATTATATAATAACTACTATATGTTAGCACAATATCATAGCTTACACTGCTCACTTTTGTTTTAGATGCAAAAGTATTTATTTAAAAAGAATACATCACAAATTTGATACATATTTAGATATTAAAATAAACATTAAATAGGATTGCATGGAATTTTAAACAAATGCTACCTTCATCAAAAAGTTTTAGGACCGGCCATCGTGTGGCGCTGTCAGTCACCCGATTGGAATTCTTCTTTTTTTGTTAGGTCACCACATCTATCATTGACACTTCCCTTTGAATTTCAGCGTCATAGCTTGACATTTGTAAAAGTTACGCTGTACTGAGTACATCTACCTTTGTGCGTGTATTCGATTTTTTACAAGTTTGAAAATTGCATCAACAGTGCATCAACGAGTTTGCATTAAACTTTGTGTGAAAAACGGATTTAACGGTTCGCAGACCTTGGAAATGTTTTTTGGTAGCACGACCGCTTCAGAAGTGGTCGTGAGTCGGTCGAGGATAACGAACGCAGTGGTAGTCGAAAACCGATGAAAACATCGATAAAATCAAACAAATGTTAGCCGAAAACCGCAAATTGACCATCAGAGAGCTGGCAGAGGACTTGAACATCGCTTATGGATCCGCTCAAGACATTTTGGTTAGTGATTTGGGCCTCAGACGTGTCGCTGCAAAACTGGTGCCGAAAGACCTCAATTTCATGCAAAAAAAGGACCGCGTTGAAATCGCGAAAGACATCATTTCCATGAGTTTTTGACCAAAAACAACACGACTACTATCCAGCAGCCTTTGAATTCACCTGATCTGGCTCCCTGCTACTTTTTCCTGTTCAACCGACTTAAAAAACCGCTTCGCGGAACGCGTTACAGCACTCGAGAGGATGCCATGAAAAAATCGAAGACGGCTCTGATGGACATACCGAAAATTGAGTACCAGCGGTGTTTCGAGGATTGGATCAAGCGCTGGCGTAAGTGCGTTGCAGTCGATGGGGAGTACTTTGAAGGGGACCATATCGATTTTGATGAATAAACTTGTATTTTTGGTTTTATGAATAAAGTCCTAAAACTTTTTGATCAAGGTAGTAATACGGAATTTCAGAGTGAATTAACACGTTTAACTGAGATATTTTCGACGATTTTCAAGGCAACATTTTTCAGACCTGTTGCCCTATTTCAGACCTGTTGCTTAAATAATGGCCGACGTTTTTAAGGCGTTGCAGCTTTCATCCTTAGACAGACGTCAAATAATATTACCGAAAACTATGATAACGCACACGAATCACTCATCTATCCACCCGCTCTCGCGACCAAACGTGAATTCATGTTTGGTCTTCGGAGGAACTTATCTTCACGACCGCAATACACATATAAACACATACGCATGTGTTTATATTGCAGTCACTATAGAATACACCTTAAAGTGGTTTAATAAACTTGATAAAATAATTAGGGTATGCGTTTTTGATATTTGAAATAAACGAAAAATTAAAATATTTTCTCACATCTTCTTTGAAGATACGTGCATAATAAAGTTAGTATTTATACCAATAAAAAGACTTATAACATGTTTATCCGGCAATCTTAACATTTTGAGAAATGTATTGTATCAAAAATTAATATTCTTCAAATAAATAGTCTGAATCAACCCCTGAGCGTCCCCTCCAATGCAAGGAGGCAAACGAGGCAAACTTGAAGATCCCACCGGGCGAAACTAATTTGGTCATAGTTTGGCAATGCGGAACCGCGCCATCGCAAATAGCGCGCCAAAGGAGGTCGTAGGACAACAAAGCGGAGGTTCTGTTTTCCCGTCAAGTCCGCCTGCAGATAGTCCTCCTTTGATAATTGCATCCATTTGGCGATGCACTGCCCCGGTGCAAGATGCTATCTGCTGGGATCCATGCAACTTCCTGTCGGACAAAAAGTTGCTATCAATCATTTGGAGAAGTCTTCTTTTTATTTGTTGGCTGATTTTATAATGTATGAAGTGAGACAATAAGAGTGACATTCCATTTTAATTAGAAGATTAAAAAAATAAAAGTGCATCATTGTGGTGTAATGGAGGGAAGTTTTGGCAAAATATTGAATTAAGCAATGTTAGAAGAGAAAAAACGATGGAATGAAACAACGGTGATTTCTATAAAATAGAATAAAGAGAAAAATACCCTATTAAAGAATAACCCTTTAAGAAATCTCGCTACTGCATTGATAGTTATGAATGCGTTTAAATCATTTTGATTATAAAGAGAAAAAAATTATTTCAAACTTGACTGACTTCAAAATATGTCCAAAATACTCTTGATGCTACAAAAAAATATACCTAATCAACAGTGAAACACAAATATGTCTTGTTTGAGTTTCCCTGATGATGAAGTGAAAACCTTGAAACCGGTAGGGTTATACCGTTATATAAAGTGGAAAAAACAATGTTTGACTAAACAAATTATAATTTAAAAAAAATGTTATTTTTATAAAATGTTATTTACGGGAATCGAACCCGCAACCCCCGGATCGGAAATTAAGTGTCAACAATTAGGCTACGGAAGTCGTCACGATTTTACAATTTTATTTGAACTTTTTTCATGATTTTAATAACCTTAAATAATCCTGTATCTTTGCAGAAACTGTATAGTAGAGAAAGCGACAACTTAAATCGTTGTACATTTGTATTAGCAAGATCTCTATCTCAAAGCTTAAATTAAACAATAACTCAAAATTTTCTTTAAGTTTGAATGACTTAGAGCATTTTAAAAACTATTTTATTACCGATAAGTACATAAAATTGATATTATTTTTTGGATGAGTGAGTGTACATAAATATGTAAATGTTTTGTCGTTATTTTTTTGTTAAATTCGGCATTAATGAAGTGAGTTGTTTTTTTAGACAAATTGGATCAAATAAATCGATCATATCTTATTTTAGCATTTAAAATTTTATTTTACATAAAATAAGTGCACATTACTCTTCAGCCCGTGTTTTTTTATCGAGTAAACGGTATGCGGTTCGTTATACAAAGAATTATAATGAAAAACTACGTGGAAGCGATATTCGGACAAATAAACTATTTTTAAATAGAGAACGAATTTTGTTTTCGTTCACTTTTTTAAAATATAATATTAACACTCATTCGCGAAGTGAATACATTTATTTAAATTTGCTTCTTAAAAATATACGTATTTTGATTGCTAACTTAGAAGAAAAGACAAGTGGTTTTGTTTAAAATTCGTAGAAAGATTTGTAATTCTTTTACACTAATTTCCGCTGATTAGTTTTGAGATGCAGATTGAAATGCAACGGACGCGAATGGTGCATTCGGCAATTCAGATGGTACACCAAATTCTTAGTACCCTCCACGCTATGCTTTAATGGCTTTTCTCCTCGTGAGGATTCTAAAAACTGGTTTCTCCCGTGCTTTCGTGAGCGAAACGCGAAAGTTTAAAGGCCAACTGTATACACGAAGCAACTTTTTAGAGCTTGTCTTTCAAAAGAAATATGTATTCAATCAATGAATTCAAATATAAATGCACTAATAAAGAATCTTTTCAGTGGCGCTTTAACTTACGGCTCGAACCCACTATTATTAACCGATTAAAAATATTACAAAAAATACAAGTCGAATGTAACGATAGGAAGGCGGTGGCTGCAGTCATTAGATTTTGAATTTACACGCATCTGAATATATTTAAAAAATATATATTTGGTAAGAAAATCGCAGAATATTTGTGTGAAGTTGCAGACGCCACCTATATCGTTAACTTATTTTGAAGCAGATAAATTCCGACCCAATTGAAGTATTACTCAAGTTAATAAGCATTAGCCATTAATAAAAATTATAAATTCATTAAATTTTAGATAATAATAATACAAATGCTGCAATAACAAAATAAACCCGTTAAAATGACAAAAAACACACTTGTTATCGACATAAATGAACCAAGAAATAGACTTTAATATATTAGAATATTGTGCATAACTTTAAAAATATCCAAATAGCCAAAAATATGATTAATCACTATTAACTTTAAACATTCAACCAGAAAAGAACACATTTTGTCTGGGTGGCACAGTAGCGCCCGACCGTAAATTTAAGTATATTCCCGCACACATAGAAATACAATGTTATGTTGTTGAAAAATATTTAAAGCACAGTTTTCGTTGTTGATTTGATATTTTTTACTCATATTTATTCAATGATTTCTTTTTCCATGAATATTATACAATAAGCATGTCGCAATTCTGGATAAATGAAAAATTTAAGCTCTGAAATATCTAGATTTATTCCTCTGAATTGATTTTATTTTATTCAAATATTTACATAATATTACTGCAGACCAGCTAAACCGTCTATATCAGTGTCACAAGGCTCATAGCCTGTTCTGAGACAGCTGATGTAGATTCGCGAAATTAAAATATAAACATACATAAACAATGCAACAAACTTGAACCACAGCTGTTTGTGATTTGACAACTCAAACCAAAAAAAAACAAATATATTGGCACACTTTCATTCAAAATCCCCGTCACCAAGCCGCAGCCCAACAAAATATAAAATTTACAAACTCACCTTTAATACACATGTTATATTATCATTTCACAATGACACATTTCTAGATTCATAGCACATCTCTCCACAATAAGGACAAGTGGTCAGGGTAATTGTTATATCTTAACGTTTTGGTTGAGCTTATTTATTTTTGTGTATCTTATTTGTGATATTTTGTTCATTGCCATGATATAACATATGCCATTTATTTTCCATTAGTTGTTTTTTTTAGTGAGACTTTACAAACATAATGTGTATATTGCAAACTTGTTATTTGTTGTACTTTTTAACACATTTTTTGCGGGTACTTTTCGCGACAAGTGATGACGCAATGCGGGTACTTTTAGACTTTTTTGCGCCAAAATTAGACTTTCGTAAAAAAACCATATCTCTCAAACTAATTAGTATTTTTTCGAAAAACTTTTTGTATCTTACTAAGAATAGAACTATCTATATCTTTATTATGCAAAATATGGGTTGCTCTATTTTTTACTCACACAAAATTACTACATTCTAGGTAAACATAGAAAAAAATACTCTCACCATCAAAATTATTTTATTCACATAAAATTACAATATAATTACGAAATTTTGAATAGAACTATCTATATCTTTATTATGCAAAATATAGGTTGCTCTATTTTTTACTCACACAAAATTACTACATTCTAGGTAAACATAGAAAAAAATACTCTTTCACCATCAAAATTATTTTATTCACATAAAATTACAATATAATTACGAAATTTTCAATAGATCTTATAAGAATCTTATAAGATCTTATAAGATCTTATAAGAATCTTCTAATAGATAACGCGCAGTTCCCACCTCATTTGGCGACCGTGTTTACAAGTTTCCCGCATACCACCGCTTGGCAAACCAAAACGAGTAAACTCGTCTCCCGCTCTCTACCATAAGACGGGATAGAACGAGTTTTATCGTTTCCCGCAAACAATGTGTAAACAATGTACGTTAAGATATAAATGTATAAATCCATTTTATTGTACAACTAAAGGTTTATAAAGTAAAAATTAAATACAATATTTTTTTCAAACATGTTTGTATATTTTTTTAAATCGTTGAATCATAGAACTGAAATTTATATTTCTTCTTTAATCATATAAACAAAACTTCAAATATTTTAAAGTATTACTAAATTTAAAATACCGATTAGATAAATATCCTTTAAAATTCTTAAATGTCACGTTGACATCTAACAATTTTAAAGGGTATTTATCTGATGAGTATTTTGCTTTAAAGAAAATTCTTTCAGTCAAACAGTTTTGTTTCAAAGCTATTATCGGTATCGATACTATATTTTAGATGACATCAATTAATACAATATAAGAGTCAAAGGAGCAAAAATTTAAATCTGAGATAAAGTTGAAGGAAAATAAGGATTAGGAAAGAAACAATGAAATACGAGTATTTTTTAGATAAATAATACTTTGTTCGGCTTTTTCTTAAATTTTGATAAGATTGAAACATATCTGATTAAATAAGATATTACACCATATGAAATCACGAAGTTACTGCAAAAAATATTGTTACTCCATGTTTTAGTATCTCTATTAAATCATTTTTGAGTTGATGAAATTTTAATAACCTTGGTTAGATCTTCTAAAAAAGTGTTTTAGAGTCTCGAGTGTCAAACACGTTTTTATGAAGCCTTTATTTGAAATTTTATAGATAATTAATAGTTAAACAAATCTGTATTCGTAAACTAAAAATCATTTAGACTCACTATGAGAAAATATAATAATATAAACGTTAAAAGAACAGATTATTTAAACCTTAAAATCTAAATTTTAGCCATGATATCTTTTAACACGTTTTTGGTAATAACAAACTTTTGACAATTACCCCACCTTAGTAGAATATGTCAGCCGAGCCAGTGATTTAGAGGATATGAAACTTTACCCATAAAGTAACATGGAATATTTGATTACGCTTATGTTGTATACAGTACAACCTGGCAGGATTACTTCCATACACCAGTTTCTTAAATTCTCAAACAACCAGAAGCACATGCGAAAGCGTTATGTGAAACCAGACTGGAATTATTTTTCCCCCTTCCAGCGGAAGTCGACCCTGAACCCCTAGGATTTAAATCAAACGATTTGAAAACTAGGACATAAAGTTTTCAACTTAGAATATTCTTATAATTGACTACACTTATTAGAAGGTGGAATATATAGTTTAAATCATACATACATATATAAGATAACAGATCTTAAAACTTTTATATCCATGCACACAACTTTCGCATTCTACACATTCATACAACTTGTCATGCACCATATCCTTTTATTCATGCTTCTCACTTTACCTTCTTTCAAAATCTGATCCATTTGATGCAGCCACAGTTTTCTCAGTCTTCTTTTTTCGTTCACACCTTGCACTTCTGACCAAAATAATGATTTGACTTAACATTTCGTAAAATACGTTTTTTTTTAACCAGCCCTTCTCTGTGATGTGTAACTAGTACACATTGCTTCTAAAAACTTTGATATCTCTATAAATATAATAAACACTGGGTTCAGATTTTAGGTATTCCTCCGTAATACATTTACGCATTGAATGAAAAAAATTATGTTAATAATAACACTAGTTAATAAGGTTTTTGTAACCAGGGTGAAAACGGCCATTTTAGGACAATTTTTGTGTGCTGATAACGAATATGAACTTGAAAATGTTCCATCACGTACCTTTTAAGAGAAAAATGTTACGTGTTACAAACTTTTCACTGCGATTTTCGTAATCAGCAGGATCGATTTAACAAGAATCAGCTAATTTAATCTCTGTTACAGACAAAAAGTTAAAATTTGTTAACTAATGTAATTAGCACTTATCGGCCACATCAGAGATATTTTGGGAAAATCGGGAATAAATTCACCAATACAATCAAACGTGTGCCAGTGTGTGACGTAGGTACCATATATTCATTCTAAAACCCGCTATGGCTGAGGAAGCGTCTCACTTTCACTCTACTTTGGCATATGGGAACGCAAAAAATAGAATCTCAGTTCGCTTGCTTCTTTCGCTTCAGTAGATTGCGGGCATCCATTTGAGGTGGTCTCTTCACCCGTTTTGTGAACGTTGGCCGATGTTTTTTTTCATGTTTTCAGCAATGAAATTTCAGTTGTTATCACTTTTGACTTCAAATTTAATTAATTTAAGCGATTGGCTATGAATATTCTTATTTGCCGATTTTAAATCGCTCATTGTTACATGTGTATTGATGTGTATTGAATTCACAGCACCGGAAAGCGCGGATTTTTTTAGCACAGAAAGGGAAAGGTTAATGAAAATCTAAATTATTTTCAAAAGAAAAACATATTATGATCGCTGAGGGTAGAAGCTAAACTCGAAATTCATTTGACGGTTGTCTACACAAAACTACAGAAACTGTTTTACCGAAAATATCATAGTTCTCTGGAAAACATATATAAAAAAATGTTTTTTTTTTCAGTTAAAGGCTGCCGAGTCTGGTTTCTCTGACCGTGATGGTGGAGACGCCAAAGAGATGACGGGCAGGAACAGCCCCTCGCAGCAGCCAGCTAACGGGTCCATCATCACCATGACGCTCAAAAACAACCACCTCATCGTCGAAACGGAAGTTAGAAATGTGAGTGATAAAAACAAACGAACAATCCTTGATGTCGTGTCTTTATTAGTAAGACCATTCCTAAATGTTGTGTTCAAAATAATAGTGTGACCATTCCTTGAGGTTGTGAGTATAAAAATAGTGTGTTCATTCCTTGATGTTTTGTGTATAACAATAGTGTGACCATTACTTGATGTTGTGTGTATACGTATAGTGCGATCATTTCTTGATGTTGTGTGTACATTATTACTTGATGTGTGTAAAATAAAAGTAAAGTTTGATGTTGTTTGTATAATAATTGTGTAAGCATTGATTGATGTGTATTTACATTATTAATATGGTCATTCCTTGATTTTGTTTGTGAAATAAAAGTATGGTAATTCCCTGACATTGCATGTATAAAAGTTATTTACAGTAATTATACTGTTATACACATAAAGTCAAGGAATTACGTTGTGTGTACAAGAGTTGGCTTATAATTTGATTTACTCGTAGTGTTAGCGCCTACGCTCAAATTGTTAGCATTAAAAAAAAGATTTCCGGTAGAATTATATTCCATATCGACATAAATTAAAACTACCTATATAAATACTTTTAGATGCGATAAAACAACCTATATAAATACTTTAAGATGCGATAAAACTACCTATATAAATACTTTAAGATGCGATAAAAATTTTAAAAAAACTTTCCCAGTGCCCAGACTTTTGTCAAGGAATTCTGATTTTAGTGAAGAGTTTACTAAAACTGTTATGTCTAAATAATGGAATATTGTAATGGAATTTTCTACGCATATATATTCATTAAAAATACGTTATTTATTAATTAAGCTAAGTATGGTGATTCTGCTAGCATTTCCTTTGTAAAAAGCTACATCACACTCTTTGCACATGCACAGGATCTCACTTCTATTATTATTAGGCTTAGCATATGTCTTGCAAGTTCAGCAGGAATTTTTTGGCAGTTGATGAAAAACATATCAGCACTTGTTCAATTAATTCAAGTCGTTTTGTGACAATGGCAAAGGAAGGAAAGAAACAATAAATATGCTTCGTGCTTATACTATATAAAAACAATTTATTCTGTCTAAATTATAAAGGGTTTAAACAACTTACATAGAAAACCTTTGAATTTGTGGAATAACGATGAAATCGAAGAGATAATATGAGATGTACATGAGAAGGGATGTGTTTTTATTTTAGACAAGCATAAAAATTATAGGTATTTTATAAAGAAAATTCAGAAAGCATGTTCCCCTATATTCTTATGCTATTTTGTTTGATTTAATTTTAACACTTTTATCAAAAATATATCTGCTTTAAAGCAATTTCTTCCGATTAGTTGGCATTTGTTTCAAATTTATTACCGGTGTCTGTGGCCATTTCTTAAACTTATTTAATTAAAATAAAATCAACCAAAGACAATTCTCAAGAAAAATAGTTATAAGGATGGAAATTGTAAAGGAATTCGGAAAAAGGAATATTTTGAGAAAAATAAGGATTATTTTAAGTTTTTTTTCATAAAAATGTATATGAATCAAATGCAACTGATTGAGATAGGAAGATTACCATAATAAACCTGTAAATTCTGACGAAATAAGATCTGTAAGTGAAATGCTTGGTTTATTAAAAAATACGTTAATGTGCCGGATTAATACGAGTATGTCATGGATAAATATGATAAACGAAGCTTCGTAAAATGTTAAGACAAAGATAAATGACCGGATTGCAGTGGCAATTTGTTTTCACTAAGTTATGAAACGCAATATAACCATCTCATAGTTGTGACATAAAGATAAACTGCTTTTAGGAAGAGAAAACTCTTCACGAGAACATTATGCATGTGTTGCGACATTTGGAATGTGCTGACATAATAAGGCAATTTGGCGAAATTGTGCGCAACTCTCGCATTATTTAAGCAACTCGTTTGAGTTGGTAGCAATAATTTAAAGTCGATTGAGATCACAACAATGGGCATTTCTAGCAAAAACAGTGTAATTCACATATAGGGAATTATAAAGGTATAAAACCAAATTGATTTAAATAAGTATAAGTAGAAAAGTGTTATATAAGTATAAAATAAGCAATAAGTATTTTTGAAGTTTTATTGCTGCTAGAGATGATCATAAATCGCATGCTATTTTCCAAAGAATTTTGGTCTAACACATATTTTGGTCTAACACATGCCTATACTCGTATAAATATAAATATATTTGTTTATTCCATGGTCAATACCTAACTCGTGATATAAATGTTGAGGAACTTTAAACTGTTTCGTATAACTTAAAGTTAATCTAAGTCAATGTAATTTATCGATCCCAATTTAGAGATATGATTTGAAAATAGTTACGTAACCTTCATACCAGTTATGTTAGTATCATTGAAACAAATAAACCGATGGAGCCTCGTGTGATAAAAAAAAAGTTCCTTTATTAGTATTAGTTCCCGTAGAACGTTTGAAATTAAATAAAATTTATTGTGTCTCTTTATTTTAAGAGAAAACTTGTTTCTTATAAAAAGTTTAATGTGGGAATTGAATGGGGACCTCTTTAAAGTTCCGTTGTGTTAACAGTGGAACTATATACTTCTTTGATCAGAGATTCTAAAATATTGAAATTATAAAAAATATATATTGTCTAAGCTATATATTATCTGTTGCAGGACATTGCACGTGGCTCACGTGAAACGAAGATGAAATACTCTCCCAACAACGATGGGGTATTCGTCGTGGAGGTTCAGCAGAGCAACACACAGGCCGGAGCACCATCATCACCGGGAAGGAAGGCATTGGTTCATCACTCTCCTATAGCTACTATTGGAGAAACGTTGGAAGAACAATCGGAAAGTCCAGAGACCACAAAGCAGCAGCAGCAATCGAAACAAACCTTCGGCAGTACTAATACAGGACTTTCCACGTCAGATCTGAGCATTTCATCATCTGAATCACACAACCCTAGTTACGCTTATGGCAACCAAGTTGGGTATGATCATGGCCAATACGGGTATCCTCTCTATGCTGGATATATATCAACTCCTGCGACCACCATTCCATGCGAATCATCTCGAGAACCTCTTCTTAGCAAGACACCGACAGATCCTGATAAACCTGTCGTCACAGCGGCAATATTTAAACAAGACTCAATAATTGCCGGAGACGATGTTATCAAATCTTCAGAATATAATATTGAAGGATCGACAGATGGGCCACTTCTCTCAGATAGACAAGCGAGGGAAATAAGTTTGCATAAACTCCAAGACAAAATTGAATACGGAGTAAGAATGAGAGTTGTGGCAAATAGCGAAAGTGGACAATCTTCTGATACAGATGAAGAAAAATATCAAGAACAACAGAGGCAATTGGGGAATGGTGCCGTTAGAAAAGAACAACACGTTGTAGAAATAAACCACGATAAGACAAACCAATGTCTACATAGAGCTGATAGCTTGCCTCCCCGACTTATGGAAGAAACTGAAATTCAAAAAAGTGCGCAAATAATCGAAGGCCAAAGAAATGGTGAAGAACTTTTCGATGTTATTGAAGAAGAATCTAGCATCGATTGCTACCCAGGAGATATAGCTTCAGGGTCTCCCCTGTTGTGTCACACAGCGGGGTTGGTAGCGGCAGGAGCTCGAAACAAAAGGGCTTCACTTCCGAATATTACCCCTGATCTGTACTCGACAATAAAACAGACAACAAAGAGTATCTTACCAAGTCTTTCGCCTAAGTTTGAAAAATTCAACAATGAGAATTCACCAATGGAAGGAGAGAGGCAGAATGTAGCACCGCCATTGATCACAGTAACGGAAGAAGCCGAAAACCCATGTTCTGACGAAAATGACTCAGTTCAAAGCTAAACAGTTTATAAGACTTTTATGATTACCATTTTATGTAAATAAATATTTTTAGTTAAAAAAATATTTGGATTTTTAATAAAGATACAATGTAAAATACCACTTTTACTTTTAATCTAGTGTTATAATGCTTTATGACACACTTGCAATCCATATTTATCTCACACAGTACTTGATTATAGAAATTTATGACATTTTGTAGAAATATCCGCATTACTCTTGGTTAAAAAAATTATATTGTACTTGAAATCGTTAAGATAAAAAAGAAAAGTATTTTTTATCATTTATTTATTATAAAAGAAAATAAAAACTTATAATATGAAATGTAATTATAAAATTTTAAATGATTACCATGTATCAGTGTATACTTATTGAAAGCTCGTAACTTTTTAAAACTATATTTTTTTAATTTTAATTTAATGTTGACTCAAATTTCCATCTCCAATTACCGAGTGGTTTTCTTGTTTAAATATTGTTCGAAGAACATCTAGAACAAAGGTAGAAAAATCCAATGTAGGCATGGAAATATATAGATAATTGACACCATTCATTAAAAAAATATAAATTTATTTTGAGATATAATTTTTCTGAGTTAAAAGTTAAAAAAACCATTGCACAATAAATTTTAAATTAAATGTGATCTTTGTGCTACAAACTACTTTTTGTTAAGAGGCATTTTGAAGTCCTCGATGATCAATTTATGTATTGTGAACCATATTATTTTCTCAACATTTCAAACAATTTAAATTTGAATAATTTGTTTTGATGATTAATCAAATATACTATTTGCGTATTAAGTATTCGTATTCATAAAAATGTAAGCTGATATTTGGCTCTAGATAATAATATTGAACATTAAGATAATTATGATAATAGTATTTAAAAAAATATCGGTGTTAAAAAAGTCATGCATTATTCATAACATTTATATTTCAATACTAACAATTTCCACAAAAAAAAACATATTTTTCTTAAGAACATTTTAATTTTGATCAATTTTGTTTCGTAATGAGTTCAAGAGAGGAAAAAAATTGCTTTCTGTTAAAGTATATTTCTATGATAATGCATACTTAATATTTCAAGGTTATTCTATAATTTCTCAAGACTTGATTGAATTATATTTAAAAAGTAGTTTCCGTATTTTTTAATTCATTCAAATCACCAATATCTCTTTGAAGAAATGTCTATTTAATTTTTATTACTAACATCAAAAATGAATCCTTCAACTTATGTCAAATTATGTTATAATTATAAATGTCAAAGAATTTTAAATATTAATAAGAAAACAATGTTAATAAAAGCGACGACCTCCGTGGCCAAGTTGGTAAGACACATGTATTCCGGCCTCGGGGTTACAGGTATAGTTCCCGTTAATATATTTTTGTTTAAAATGAGTGTCGGTCTCGTTTTCATTTCCCGCCCCTTTATCATCTTTATGGTTATTTGTAAGAAATTGCGATATGATAAAAAATAAACACCATTATACTGTATGTATAGTACTCGTAATATACAATAAAAAACATTATATAAAAAAAATATTTCACACTAACGATTGTTTCAGCAAAACCACAGATTTCCTATAAACTCATTTTTTTTAATCCAAAAGAAATACACCTAGACTTCGGTAAAAATATAAGAGAAAAAAAAAGTTGTTTTTTTAAACGTTTTTAATGTAAGTTAATATTATTGATGATAATTTACGACACCGTTTAGAGAGCAGCTTTCCATAAATGTGCTCTTGCTCGGGAAACGAACCCACCTTTATTGAAATATAAAAAAAATATAGAGTATTGATAGAAAAGGGTTGAGGAAATTTGAGGTTAGTTAATAATATAACTCCCTAATATTCATAGAGAAAGATTAAAAAATCTAGTTATATATACTTTTAAACTCATCTATAATTTCCGAAAAACCATATATACTAATATATAGTAAATTTTTATTATAAATCTGACATTTATGGTTTATGCCCATTTCTTGATTTAGAGATTTAATGTGAAGTCCTACGTGTAATGTTATTTATGACTCGTGGACCATGAAATTTCATTCCTGGGCGTAATAATGATAAATATTGTATGGCTTTATTTAACACTAATATGATATAATCTCATCATAGGTATACCATACTTGCTTGCTGTAATATAATATTTTTAAGTATAAATGTTAAAGGTGATTGATAAACACCAGAAAAAAGTTTAAAAATGCCAAAGTCAAATATGCCAAATAAGAACATCGTGAAAGAAATAATATTTTTGTAAATACTTATAGTTGTATGTATTTAATGAAATATTATATTTTAAGGTGTATTATAATTATGTATCAATTTTAAATAGTTTTAATTTTTAAAATTAGTTAGAGCATTCCATGATGTTAAAAACAAGAAATTGTTTTCCTTTAACAGACTTAGAAAAGGTATTTAAATATTTAAAATTAATGTGCTTATTATTATTGTATAATATGATTATTTATTACCAAAAGTTTCTAAAAAAAATTATATCAAGATTTTATTTATTTTGAAATAATTATCCTAATATTTGAAAAATAACATGGATGTCGCATCAATAGTGATTACCGCATATACATATAATAATAAAATAGAAAACCAGCTCTTTAGACACTTGCCAACAGTTTTTGTTTTTTTTTTATTTGAAGTGTTTTCTGTTTAAAAAATTTTGCACATTTGTAAAAAAATATTTCTAATACGAAATATCAATTTTATTTTATATTATCAAATTGAGCACAAATTAATTTAACTGATTTGGGACTGATCTGAAGAAACGGACACATCTCTTGAGGAATGTGCGTCTTGTGGAAAGCTTCATTGTTTCTATATTTCTGTATGCTTCAGAAACCTAGACAATAAAGGTCCGCGAAAATATAGGCAATAGAAAATAAATAGGCATTATCGAGATGAGGTGATAGAGACGATTGCTGGGTGTTTCATAAATAAATACTTGATATCTCAGAGAGGCTTTTAAAATTGTGGACTCGTTGCATTCTTTGGTCACATTTCGCGTAAGGATGGCATGGAAAGACTCATTGGCAATACTCACGGTTGACAATCGTACCCAGAGTATAAGTCCGATTTAAGGACATCTTACTCTTTCTTTGGATCAATGAAGCAGACGTGGGTTATTTTGGGAAGATTTAGCTAAAGTTTTGAGAAGAAACAATATAAAAAGAAATCACTGTCAATGTGAAGGGTCGCTAGAGCAGAGGTAGAACAACTATTCTCTGTACTCCTTGGAACGACCAGGTCTTTGCCACAGGCTCTTGAGAGTGGAAATGTCGAGAGAACTAGAAAAGAATGTTCGTAAACTATAGCAATATCAGTATGGGAGGGAGAATTTATACGAAAAAATTCATTCTACGAACACCAAAACCTTGTGAGACAAGAAAATATCCGATTAAAAAAATGTAAATCGTTAAAAAAAAACTACACTCAATTTATTTTGTTTTTAAATTGTTCGATTATAAATTTTATATCATTGAATATTATTCATAGGAAATTTATGATAGTTATAAATTTGTAGAAAGCTGAAAATTAATTCATTCATTAACATTAATTTATTCAAACTGTGCAAATTTCAAAATAGACTTAACATTGTTACTTTTACAATAGATCAACATCTAGAACTTACTATAAATACATCGGAATTATTTTTATTGACTAAATGATTTCAAACTAAATTTGAAAAAAAATCTACCTGATTAGTTTAAATTTTTTTTTATAAACTGTACGTAGTTCAAAACATCATTGTGTGAATGTTAATTTCTATGAAAACTTTTTTTCAGAGGTTAATGAAAAATCATTTAGTTTAAATGGATTTCTACAACATTAATACCATCTCGATAAATAAAAAAATTAAAATTGCTATTAAAAGTATGAACTCATATTGATTCTATTCATTTCTTAATAATTTTATAGTAAATAATCGTTGAGAAATTATATATTTTATGTGATGAACTATTGATATTAAAATTACGGGTAAGATTTAAAAAAAAATCATGAAGCATTTGTCAGCTTATATATGTATATTTCCCCATCACAGTAAAATAACCAGCATTAATTAAAATATTATAAGGTTGCAGAATCGAGTGCCCAAAATAGAATTGTTTCTATCAGATGCAAATGAAATATGCTTATAGGGTTGTTTTTAAATAAAACTTTTTTTTATATTATTCTATCATACATGTTTTGTACAATATTCTGATATCCATATAAAGAAGAATGCCAGTTGTAGGCTTTAAGAATTTGGCCTATGAATTCGTAAAAAGGAAACATAAATAAAACGACATGGATTATTTCACTAGAAAAATTGTTGATGATCAATAATGGAAGAAAGTAACAGTTTTTTTTTTCAAGAAAGATTTTTTTGGTGTTGTAACAAAATTATTAATATTTATCAAAAAGCCTAAAGAATTATAAAATAAAAAAGAAATTCAGAAAGAACATAAAGATATATAATGTTTTATTTCAAGCCAAACAAAATTTTCGAAGAATTTATCAATTCAACAACAACAAAGATTTACATAAAATATATTTTAATTAAAGTGTTTTTAATTATTTTTATATATAATATTGGATGATGTTCAAATATTCAAATACTATTATTAAAAAATAAAAAACTTTTACTACTTAATCAATAAAAGCTAATAGCATGACACTACACCAAGACGTATGGGTTGCATAGCATAACACTACACCAAGACGTTAGGGTTGCATAGCATGACACTACACCAAGACGTATGGGTTGCATAGCATAACACTACACCAAGACGTTAGGGTTGCATAGCATGACACTACACCAAGACGTATGGATTGCATAGCATAACACTACACCAAGACGTTAGGGTTGCATAGCATGACTCTACACCAAGACGTTAGGGTTGCATTGGTAAAATACATAGTCTCATTTTTTTAAATATGGTGCCACAAAGTGAATGTTCAAATTACAGTGGAAATTTTATTTACATCACAACTGGAATTTATAATTTTCCTCAAAAATTTAAACCAAGAAATTATACCATTGAGTTCAAAGTATCCCATAGACATCGTCTCAGTTTTTTTATAATTATTACGTATAATTGAATCAATTTATTGTATATGAATGTAACACAGATTCTGCCCGTTTTTAGCGTTTTTATAACCATTGAAGGATTCATGTCTTGTAGAATTAATTCCTTTAAGTGAATAACTGATCCAAGTGATTTGGGCAGGAATGTTGAAATTTGGTAAATTCACACGTTAAAAAAAGTTTTGCGAACATTGAAGTAAATGACAACAGAGGGTGCAAGCTCCTGATCGATGTATCAAAACATCGCAACCAAGTTGCAACAATTTTAACCCAGTGACCATGGAATCGTGTGGTTTGGTGTTGTCATGCTGAAACACAACGCCTTTTTTATTGCACAGCTCTGGCTTTTTCTTGACGATTGATTGCTTCAATTTGACCAGTTGTGAGCAGTACTTATTGGAATCGACATTTTGGTTTGATAGCAACAACCCCCATAGTACACGACACCTTTACAATCATACCATACACGTATACACAGCATAACTTTATTTGGGTGCATTTCAGCATTTTCGATCATCTATGTTGACTCACCCTGTTATGACCATGATGTTTTTCGACCAATGTTGTTGTAAATAATTTACTTTTCATGGCAAGTGAGGATTCGTTTGAAGAAAACCTCGTTTACATAACGTTAAAGTAGCGAATCACAAGCAGAAAGTTGGTTAATTTTTTTTCATTTATTTGATACGTCTCCTAAGCATCGGGCTTATGGACCATCCTAAACTTACGTTAATGTCTTGAAATAATGGTGGATGTAATAGTAAAAGCTTTACCAATCTTAGGTGTCGTCAAATGGCGATTGCTATCAGTCATGACCTTTACCTACATATGTGGTGACAGGCCGTTCGGCACGATATGCATGTTTAACGTCCCTCTCTTGATCTCTAGAGACATGTTCTGATCATTAAATTGGTTTCGTATATAACATAAACTTTAACGGTATTGGTTTCGTATACAACATAAACTTTAACACAAATTTGCAACTCGTTTTTGCCTTTTTGTAAGTTAAAAAGCATAATACGGCAAATATGTACTTTATTATCAAACACGTTTAAAAGTTCATAAAAATAGCAATAGTTTAACACAAAAGTTTATTTAAATGACTATATATCCCCTTTCAAAAGACATAATATTTGTGTGTGTGAAGTTGGTAACGGTTCAAAAAAGCGATGATCACCACCAAGTGCAGAAAACAGGAAAATATATCTTACAGCCGTGTACAATATTACAGTTTATTTAAAATATCTAAACATAAAATATTATTTACCAAATGAAAACGTGAATTAACCTCAATAAGTTTAAGCTAAAAATACAAGCATTTTTTTCGTATTAAAGTCAATGGATATTTAAATCATTGTAGATATATAATTGGCTAAAAAATCGTTGTATCTTAAAAACAACATATTTTTGGTCATTCCTTTCTGCTAACAAAAATAAAAACATATATATATATATATATATATATATATATATATATATATATATATATATATATATATATATATATATAT
The DNA here is from genome assembly GCA_949825065.1 of Odontocerum albicorne. Lineage (NCBI taxonomy): Eukaryota > Metazoa > Arthropoda > Insecta > Trichoptera > Odontoceridae > Odontocerum > Odontocerum albicorne. The sequence continues at coordinate 16,112,782 of OX463847.1, read as the reverse complement.
ATATATATATATATATATATATATATATATATATATATATATATATATATATATATATATATATATATATATATATATATATATATATATATATATATATATATATATATATATATATATATATATATATATATATTAGTCGTATTATACAACAAACTTACTCGTACATAATGTAATGTGCAATTGTCAATAAGAATTGCCTTTAACAGCTTTCATCGTACATACCATCCTCGAAGTAAGGAGCAAACTAATCGGTTTGGAGTAAGTATTCTAAAGTAATGATACAAACATTGTCTGTTAGGCATACTCGTTCTCGTGTAGCCTCGTACTAGGTGTGCTATGAAGAAATATTTTATGAAAATTATTTTGTTTATAGTAAAAATACTGTATCATTAATGTTATTTGAAGTAATAAATCAATTCTAAATAATGCATTGTTTTTTTATAACCCTTTTTATGTATTTCAAAAGATGCAACAGTATCCGGTTCATCTCCATTAAACTATATCACTTCTACCCAGTACATCATATCATAGGCTAAAAAAACGTTTACTTACCAGTTGGTCCAAGGCCTGGGAGCTATGGTATCAAGTAGCAATACGGGTGCCGTCTACAGGAATGTTCAGGTTAAAATACCCACTAAAACTAGGTTCCACAAAAGAAACCTGTCCAAACGATGTTTGTCTGCTATATGCAAGATAAAAATAAGCCACTGTCTGATAGGAGGCCACCTTTATAAAATTTATATAAAAAAGGCCCTATATGCACGTTTGGAATGGATAAGGAGACCCTCGACCATGTTTTCTTAGTGTCTTCTGCGTACCGCATACAACCTTTACTAAATTGTAAATGCCCCTCATCCATTCAACATGTCCCACCTACTCGCAATCAATTCTCTATTTATTTGTCACATATGTGAATTTATTATCATAAACTCTATTATTGTCTGCAAATACAGAATACAACTATTATATTGTTGTATTTAGTTTTTTTTTGTGTAATCCAAAATCGGAAAGAAGTATCGATTTATTTTTTTCATGCTTAATATCCTAAGTGAGATACAGGCAAAAGCTTAGTTTACTGGGGACACAACAAATGAAAGGCAACAGACCCAGATCCACTAAAATTGTATGTCCAACCGTTACTGTTACCTGACTAGTCCACCTTTCAGTATTAGCAGGGAGGATCAATGTCTGAGTGAATGTGATGGAATGCAAGTAGCCTAAACGAGGAAATATGTACTCGTAGGCAACAGACCCAGATCCACTAAAATTGTATGTCCAAATTAAATTACCTGTTGTTTTTTCGCAAATTATGTTTATTTCTTGTTATGTGTAAATAAAATTGAAATAAAAAAATAAATATTAAAAAGGATGACGAAAATTCGAACTGTTATATTAGAGTAAAATTTGAAAAATATACAAGAAAAAGAACCATAGAAACAAATACGCCGTTAGTAATTTTGAACATTCTTATTTTGGTTGTACATTTCAAGGACTTACCTGCTGAATCAAATACGTAATAATCTATCATTTTTTTATTCAAAATCTTTGTATTAGAATATAATTGAATAACAGAAACCCTTATTTCAGAAACCCCAAAAATCACATTTTTTTCGAATTTCACTTTTCTAAGGATTTTAATTGTTTGGGGGTAGACACGTCTTATAGTGAAGACAAACACCAAAAGTTCTTCAATTGAATAGACTAAATATATATCCAAAAAACACATGTATTGCAGAAACCCCAAAACTCCGGGAAGTTTGGTGTTTCTGCAATACAGTATGAACGCAGCCATATAAGACATTGTTTTCAACTGACTCTGGCAGTTGCTGAAAATGCTGTTCATGTGAGAAGAGCCAACAAATTATATGCCAAACTGAAATAAATTTTGGAAAAGTGAAAAACCGATGAAAAAACTGGTGGTATTTGCATCGATTACATGCAAAACTTACAACTACCTTTGATTCTAGTTCAAGAAACTTTCTACACGGGACAACTGACTATTAATATCCTGTGTATTCATAATCTTAAATATGACAAGGCTACATTCTATGTATATCATGAGGGCGTAGGAACCAAAGGACCCAAAGAAGTGGTTTCATTTATACTAGAGTATCTCAACAGTGATACGGAATTCCAAAAAATAGAAAACTTTCACATTTTTTTCCGATGCATGCGCTGCCCAAGACAGAAATCACACTATTATAAGGTTTTTCTCAGCACTAGTTTCAACAAAGAGATTTTAAACAGTTGAGCAATATTATCCTACAAGAGGACATACTTTTTTACCCTGTGATAGGGACTTTTATATCCCCAAGCAGTATGTTGAGCTAATACTGTCTTCAGAAAAAACATTGAAGCGTTTTACAGTAGTTTTGCCTAATACACATCAAATATTCGATTTAAAAAATTGGTGGTCTACGTAACGAACCCCACGCTGTGCTCTCCCACTCCCCTCGAACGACACAGGCACTTTTTCCGCCAAGTATTTGAGGATATAAGGATGCCTATAATTTTGGTCATATCTATTCTTACAAAAACAGAAAAAAAATGCCAGAGTGAAAAAAAATGCTAAAGATGATTTTACTTTGATTTTTTTATTGCGCACCAACGGTAATTGAATTCGAAACCTCCGGGACGAACACCAGCGTCTTGTCAATAGAATGTCATATTATGCCACATAGATTGTCATATTATCAGATAAAGCAATTATACAGTAGTGTGTTTATATTTAATTATTTTTCTTATAAGCAAGTTATGTTTCTAAAGTTGAGGCAATAAAAGGAAAATATTAAAGTAGAGCTAATATAGCTTAGCCCCTAGAAATGGAATCCCTTAACTAAGGTGTAATTTTTTTTTATTATACATTAAAAATTAATATGATTTCTAAGACTTCCATTGCAGTATTTTTAATACGATGACGTTTATTTATTAAAAAGTATAACCTCGCGCAAAACTTAAATGATGTAGTTTTTCTGTTTATTAAGTTTTTTTTAAATAGCAATATTGTAAAACTAATTTTAAAAAGTATATGAAAATGCTGAATTGACCGATTTGAAACAATCATAAGTTTTGAATAAAATATGATTTCTTCAATGAAAACGCCTGAAAATATTTCATTTTTCATTTCACATATGGGAATATACATTGCCATCTGTGAAGCATTTTAAACATTTTTTAATCATCCCCTAAACTTCCATCTACTTACAACGAATACTTTAAAGGGTGGCCGACAGATAGCGTAAGACTTTTCCTCATATTTTTTTTTGTAAATTTCGTTTTCATAAAATATTTATGTGTATATTAAAACAAGTATTTTCATCGAAATATTTTAGCAAACAACCATTCAAATATTAAAAACAATTGAAATATTCTTAATAGTTTTTAAATATAAATGCAGTAGAAATAAGCGGTTAGTTAAAATGAAATCAATACAAAACATGTGACTTGTTGAAAAATATACTTAAACGATATGATAATTGTGGGTAATAAATCTATTCTACTGGTTACTAAACATACTTGATAAATGAACAATATGATCATTGTGGGTAATCTATTCTACTGTGTACTAAATATGCTTGATAAATAAACAACATGATCATTGTGGGTAATAAACCAATTTTACTGCTTATTGCTTACTTAACAAATAGCATTATCTTTCACTAAATATTAATAAAAATTATATCACGTAGCAATAAAAAAGTTATATTAGAAAGCTTTGATACGTTGGATAAACACATATTTCCCAGGATTTATAAATGGATATGATGAGGTGTTATTAAAAAGTGTATGGAGACCAATCAAAAATATTTTATTGTATTAGTAAATATATAAGCTAAATTTTCTGGCCTAACGTGTTGTTGGCCATTTGAAGTGAAATAATGTACTCGTTAACTGGAACTTTAAGACTAAGTTAAAACTTTGTTATTCACAAAAACGTCTAAAACTTTAAGACTAAGTTAAAACATTGTTATTCACAAAAAATCATCAAGGCACCTTAAGGATATTCTACTCTAGAGGCGTGGATTTCGAGCCTTTTTTCAACTTAATAAAAAAAATCCTACGCATTTTAACACTTTATTTATTGACGATTTGAGAATGTACAAAATAGTTTTTGAAAAAAAAAATTTTATTCAAGATGTTATCAGCTGTTATATCTTGTTGTACAAAAAAGAGGGTAAGCTGGTCGACATGGTTGAAGCCCTTTCGTAAATTTAAAATAAAAATTGTACACAGTTTCTTGATAGTAAATAATGTCGTTATAGTTGATACCAAAGAAAAAAAATCGTAAAATGGCGACTGTTTGAAAAAAAATTCAATATTTTTACCCATTTTTTTTCAAATATTTTAATTAAAATAATAAAAAAATTGTTTAAAATTTAGGAACGATATAAAACGTTCAAGGTAGGGACGATATAAAAACATTTATCAAAGTTTTAAACTAAATTTGAAGGAAATCGGTTAAATAAAACGTGAGATTTTATGTCGACCAGGTCGCAAAAAGTAGTTTCGAGAAAAACGCGTTTAAAGTTTTCAGATAATTGTCTGAGTCATACCGGTGCGGCGTAATTGCCGCCTCGTTTATAGCTATAATTTCGTAAATATTGAGAATTTTAAAATTTCCTTTTGAGAACATATTTTCAAAAATCCAAAATTTAAAAATATGCAAAAAAATTTTTTTTCATATTTCTAGAGTAGAATACCCCCTTAATGCTTCAATTCGACAGCTCTTATCTTGACTTACTCTATGTTACATACCATGTATCGCCAGGACCAACAGTAAATATTGGGCCGCTCTTAGGTAAGCTAGAAAATATTGCCCTTAAATGTCCATGAACGCAAAAATTGACATAAAATATTTAAGTTTTCTGAATTGTTTTAAACCTTTAGATAAAATGAGATTTTATTTTTATATTATAAGCATGTCTATTTATATATTCTTATTTAACAGCAAAAATATCACAAAAAAAAAAAATTGACCTACCTGCGGCCAATGTGTACATAACTACAATACATATCACATGATATAAAAGTGTGCCGCTCGATCTTTTCTACTAACCCCAGTAAAGGTTTGACGTGATGGTTATAATGTACAAATTATTTTAATAATTATAATGTAAAAATGATTTACCGATAATTAATGATTAATCGAACTTGCTGCATTTTCAGTTCAAATTTACAAGCAAAACTGTGTATCTTTCTATAATAAGCTAGCATTGCATCCATGTCGCTTTTTAAGTCAAGAGTTCTCAATCTTTAATATTAAATAAAAAAAGTATTTCAGATTATACGGTTTCTTTGGAATATGGATACTTTCATTGATCTTCCCATACCACATATTTCATTAACATTTGCACAATACATTTGTTTTGTAAGTCTTTCCTCATTCAAAACGACTGAACGACTAACATGCCCAAATCATCTCAGAGGGCTTTTCTTCATCTTACTGAACACATCAGTGTTAAGCTCACATTTATATCTTATCACCTCATTCCACATTTTACAATACATTGTATTATTCTCAGTACATGCATGTATCGGGTTCCTTCCAGTCTTTTTTCACGTCTACATTTCATTCTCATTCATCAAAGTTCACACTTAAATATTGTTGTTCACTATCGTCTCTTCGAATATACTCGTATATCCTTTAGTGTCCTATTGAATTTATTTAAATGCCGTTCGATATCCCTTTTAAATATTTTATAATCTGAAAAAATACTACACAAAAAGCAGAAAACTTCGACTTGATTCATTCTTTCATTATTCACCCATATATCGCATTAACTTTTCCTTTGACATTTGCCATCACTATGTCTTAAAATTTTAACATTAATTATGTACGAAAGATGGGATAAATAATTGGGATTTGAACCGAGCGCGGGCCATTTTACTGCTTGATATTGATTAATTGCACACGAAAAGAGTTGTTATTAGAACGTGTTTTTAAATCTTGTACGATTCCTCAAAATTTATCAATAATCTTAGATTGTGTCTACCGGTTATCAGAAAAAATATATTGAAGCTTTCTAAATTTTGTCTTCTTTCTCGTCCACACCTCATGTTTGAGAATGACGATCTTGATGGGCCAATACTCTTGTTTCGGTAAAATATTTCCATCCAAAGTAATCCCGAACAACCCTGCAAGCGTCTTGTAAGGATTCGATAACATGATCCTTTATGAGATTATTCCATCCAGTGGGTGCTCGTCCTTACGATCTGTCCCCTCAAATGCGTCCACCACCTACAGCTTCTCCAGAGTGTCACTACAAGAGAAAACAACACTCGTAAACTAATTAGATATATGTGAGTATTGCTACTTAGCGAACTTTTTTTTTCAGACAAGGACACTTCTTCTTTTATTTTTTTTAGCACCCTCGGTAATGACACCCGAAATCCCCGAGTGGAAGTCAAATGTCTTACCAACTAGGTCACGGAGGTTGATTTAATATATACATAAGATGCAATATTTTCTATTGGCCGTTTAAATATGTGCGATGGTCGTTTTTTCAACGCATTGAAGTCAAAAAAAGACCAAAATTTTAATGTGTTGTACAAGAATGAATAGTATCCAAAAAATACTAAGGGTCACCGTCAGGTTTCAGAATTCATCTGTTTAGAGAACACTCGTATGCGTTAGACGTGTTTGTATACTTTTAAAAATAATAAACGAATTATTTTACATCAATTAGTACACCACATCCTCTTATGGACCGTGAAGTTCTATAAAAGCCAACAGAACCACAGCAATGCTCTAATCGCTGCCCTAGGGACTTACCCTAGGGAGAGAATGTCCGATCTTCCTTTCCATTATAAGCACAGGCTTTCGAAGCACAATCTGTTACCTGACTAGTCCACCTTTCAGTATTAGCAGGGAGGATCAATGTCTGAGTGAATGTGATGGAATGCAAGTAGCCTAAACGAGGAAATATGTACTCGTACATGCTGAATAATTAGTAATAAAATAATAAGTTGAAAGAATTGTTATCTAGTTATAAGTATTATGTATCATAGGTGTTAACTATTTCTAAGAAATTAAATACTAAGATAACTAAAAATAAAATTACACGTGGAAAATTAAAATTGAGTTTGTTCATAGTTATAAATATAAATTAGATTTGTTCTTAAGATACACATTTGTATATAGGTATAGTCTTTGGCAAATGTCTGTGTTATAAATTACTTTATTGAATAAATGAAAACACATAAATTAGTTTACATCCGTGAACGTACATTTACACTGTTGATAACTTCAACAATATTTAAATTCATCATAACATATAAAAAACATTGGGAATAAAAAGTCCAGATCCTCTCGGGTTATTTAATGCTTTTTGGCATTTCGGTAAATATTTTGAAATCTTTGTAGTAAAAATTATGTTTAATTTATAATTTTGGTTTTTGGAAACTGAAATTCATCGCGACTTATTGTGGGATTATTATGAACTTGCTTATTCTACATCACATATTTTTTGGTATATTTTGACATTTCATTTCAGGTGTATTTCGACAACGGTTACATTAATGTTACATTAAAATCTTTACTTTTTTTTTAAGAATAGCTATGACCGAAGTCATATGTATCATTATACCCTCGAACACTAGGCGGGAAAAGTGCCTGTGTCGTTCAAGGGGAGTTGCACAGCTCGGAGTTCGAACGGACGACCTTCTGCACGGAAGTCCAGTGCCATGCACCTCACAATTATTATATCATGTATTATTAAGTGTTAAAAAACATAGATTGTTTAACCCTGAATATATCTCAACAATACTGGCACTCAATTAATCTGTTTTTTTTGTATTTAGTGTAAAGAATAATAACTCATTTTAATTTGGTTAATTAAAACAATTAGTTTACATTTACATATTTCCATGTTGGTTTGCCCTTCAACAATACAATAATCTATCCTTAACATATAAAACACATTGACAATGAAAAGTCCTAGTGCTTCCGGTTTTTTTATACATTTTAGTATTTTGTTAAAATTTTACTTTATCAATGAATGAAAAATTATAAAAAAGGTGATTTCAGATTCTTCCGAAACGATTTTTTTTATAATTCCTGAAAGTTGCCCTATTTGTGTTACTGAAAATGTGTATTTTTGTGTTTATTTCCAATCATCATTTTACACGACTTGAATTAAATAGATAGATTTGATGAATACCTCGTTAAAAGAGTTTAAAATCCAGTCACGACAGTAATAATAATAATAATTAAAGGACAGTTTATACAGCGCTGTTTAAAAAGCAAACTCTCCTCAAGGGTGCTCTAGCTCGGAATTCGAACACACTATTATTGACAAATTAAAAATATTACAAAATGAATATTTAAACGTTGAGTGAAATAAATAAAATCGATGTGGCTGCGGCCATATATATTAGGTATTTTCACGCATTTGCACATGTTCAAAAAATATATTTGATGAGAAAACCGTAGAAAACTTACCAAGGAAAAACGAACTATATAGAAATCTTCGTAGATCTTCCGATATGCGACAGTAACATGTTCGGCTTTAGGTATAGTGTAATGTTCATATAACATCATACATTTTAAGTAAAAGTGTTTAGATGGAATATGTGAAATAAGTTTTTCTTAAATATAGTTATGGAATTTCACAAAGAAAATCCCGAAATATTTAAAAAATGTTAACACATTCATAATAAAATGTTTTTGATTAGTGCACGAAGATACATTTGACCTCTATTCATGCAATGCAGTTTCTATGACCATGACGATTGAATTGAAGGATAAGTTTTCTCATCTACTACTTCTCTAATGTGAGAAAAAAAACCGGCTTCGGAATACCTAGAATGTTCTCAAATCATACACTCCTGGTCTAAACAAACCGCACGCAACTAGGTCGAGATATAATATTTACTAGAAGCGAACAAAAACCTCATCTCGACCCTATTAATTATTAAAAAATATGCAAAGAAAAAAAAACAAATGAATGTGGGAAAGTCATGAGATGTAAAAAAGGGGGAGGGAGATGAGCAAAAAATCCAATGCGGAAAACGCCCCATCCCTTTTAAAATACAAAATTATGTTACGCGTTACGTAACATCGTTCAGCATTAAACAAAATGTGTGTATCTATGCGTAGTGGAAAAGGCTTAACCGTAAAATGTTGTGTAAATATATTTTATTGCGATATAAAGAGAGAATGTTTGTACATACATTTAAAAATGTCTCCCGACCTCCCGCGCTCCAGCATCCCCCTCCCCCGAATGTTGTTATAACTTTATATCCCCATTTGACCGGTGGAGCATTGGTCACTACACCTGCTATGCGCGGAGGGGCTCAGCCGCTATGGATGAATCAATGTTCTGATCGGAGCTGAAAAGAAACGTTTTAATTGATTACACAAACAGAAAACGTAAGCTTTTTTTTCAGTATTTGTGAAAATATATCTGAAGAGAAAAAAAGTTCATGAGGCCGAGTAGACCAACAAGTATAACTTTTCTGATTTAAAGTGGAATATAGGAAAACTTAAAGACTTTCAAAGGAAGAAATAGGTTGTATTTTTACGTTGTCAAGGTATCTTGTGGATGGTTGAGCAGTCAAGGTATCTTGTGGATGGTTAAGGGTGGTAAAGAACAACTTGTGTTCATCAATAAAAGTTTTATAAAATTCATTCATTTGTCTATTAAGTGTGTCAAATTGTAAAACAAATATGTTAATTGCAGCGTAACTCACATTGAGTGTTAGTCTATACGACCTACTGTATGTATACTTTGCCAGTGGAACTGAAAATCGAAGTCTTTTCGAAAAATTGGTATACAATACAGATTATTCGAAGCATTTCAGGTTCACGTAGGAAGTAACATTTTAAGAGGGCTCTGTTAAATTCTTTATTTGATCTTGTAGGAGACCTTTCTCTTGTTCGTTTTCCCTCGACTGTCATCGTGATCACCAGCGTTTCAAAAATTTCTTTCTTTTTGGCAAAATTACCCTGTTATATAAGTTTCTTTTCATAGATATTGTCGAAAGTATTTAGTTACAGTGGTGAAAAAAATTGGTAAAATTAAGAATAATCAAACCTGTATATATACTTCTATCCCATATACGTCCATATCCAATGTCCTGGTATTGTAAATGAGTACAAAGTAAAGGATCAGGAAGTTTGTCATTGGTGCCACTGGAAATGACTATGCAAGCAAATTTATGTTAGGCATATCGTGTTACAAGAAGAGAATAGAGAGCTTCAGTATTGGTAGTTTGTATGATCCATCGCTATTGAATTTGCTCTCAGTTGTGTTGAGATTACATTATTTTGAACATCTTATGGAGAACGTCATTTTATATTTTGCACTATTCACTGTATTTTCTTCTACTTTCAGTCAGCTTACTGAAAAATATATTCTTTGGAAGTCTGGTATTGTGTAGTCCAGCGACATGTCTCGACTAGCTTGGGTGAGTGCGTGACATAAGGATCTTGATGGTCCAGCAGTTCATCTGCTTTATTCATCACTTCTTCATTTCATAGTTTATGTTACCATCGAATCTTCATTATGTACCCGAGTTACTGCTGCTGATTTTTTTTGTGAAGTTATTCATTTAAAATATTTGAGTTCATCTGATCACAAATACATCGGTTGTCTATAAAGAATATTTAAAATTTACAACTAAAAAATTTACGACTCTTTGTACTGAATTTATTCGAGAAGTTAGAGCTCTAACTAAAGAAGATTTTTTTGTATGCAAATATTACGAGAATTCTGAAGACGCTGTGTATAGATCCATACAAATACTTCACTCTCTGAAATCTATCAAGTACATCTAGATATATGTATTATTTTTTTGCTAAGCATTTGACTTTTTACTGATTACAGTCTCACGCGTAAGGGTCGGAGCGTGAGTTTTTGAGCGCCAGCGAGCTCCTATGCGTGAGTCTGCGTTAGTAAAAATCGTATCCGCTTTATATGATTAGCGGCCGGTGTATGAGTGCGGATGGGCTTGTAGATACATGACAAAAAACATGGCAAAAAGTAAATAAAAGGGTAAATTAAACATTACATAGCGGATATGGAACGTGTGTGGGCAGGGTCGGGGGTTGAGGGAGGGGTCGGACTTTGTGGAGGGGTAGCGGGAGGGAGGCAGCGAGGTAGGGGCTGCGGTTGCGGGGTTGGGAGGTACAACCATTCAAATGGAAATTAAAAGGGTTGAAATAAATTTCGACGATTGTGCCGACGACGACCGTAGTTCAGGTATGGCGAATAATAATGATTTAAATTGAAAATTAAATAATATTAACCGAATGGCGAGTGTGAAGATTTTGTGGAGTGATTATTAAGTTTTATTGTTCATTTTGTGAGTTATCATTTAAGCCCAAATGTAAAAAATGTATTAAAACCCTTTTTTTTATTTTTTCAAAAGAATTTGAATACTTTTTTAATGATATTATTCATCTTTGATATTTAGTACATTTTAATTTTTTTATATTGCTGTAATAGAATGTTTGATAGTTAAACCGTCTCCCTTAAGGTAGCTAAAATAATGCTGTCTATCATATTATATATATATATATATATATATATATATAT
>OX463847.1:16016887-16101042 GCA_949825065.1 Odontocerum albicorne | reverse complement strand
AAGTGCTTGGAAACATTAAAATAAAATTTAGCTTGATTATTTTCTACCATTTCAAACTTTTTGTAATTTGGTATAGGGTTTATTCCCGGTCATTATGCTCACCTCAAGAGTGCTTCCTAATAAGGTCAATAGAAATTAAGGGAGGTTCAGGAACACCGATATCACTAAAAAGAATGCCATCTGGTTATTCAGCACATAAGCTACAAACATACATCAATTTAGATGTAAAATAGCATAAGAATAAAACCAATACCGGTGTGAACCCACAAAGAATGCAACCTGGGGTGAACGATAGCTTAGCATCAATGTTAGACTAAAACCAATACCGGTGTGAACCCACAAAGAATGCAACCTGGGGTGAACGATAGCTTAGCATCAATGTTAGACTACGGCCGTTGACAAAATTATCATTATTGATCATTTTGAGATTTTCTTACTCTCTTCCAAAAACAAACTATAGCCGACCAAAAATATTTTATAGTGCTAAATAAATTAGCTGTGAGATTAGTTAAAAATATATTGTAATAACAAATAGACGAGCTATGCGATCAGCCGTAAATAGGGTTATAATTACAAATTGATAAGCTATGCAATCAGCCAAAAAAAATTATAATTATAAATTGATGAGCTGTGCGATCAACTAAAAATAGATTAATAATAAAAAAATAGATGAGCTATGCAATAAGCAGTACAATCAGTTAAAAATACAAAATGAGTCTAGAGATCGGCTGAAAATAGCTCGATGAATTCGGATAGATGAGCTTTGCAATAGACTAAAAGGGTTTTAGGGACTTGTGTTTCGCATAGAAGGATGAGGTTGTTTTGAATAAAAGTCGTCGAGATCGAGATAAGCAAAGAGAGAAAGTTTATTGAAAGCGTATGTATTTATAATGTATAGAACGGCGTAGAACATGTCGCCGTCTCGCTTCGCCGGACACATGGTTATTGTCACGCGTTCCATATACATTTCATACTACGGTCTGTAGGAGAGGCAAGAGATATGTCGGCGTCTCGCTCTCGCTGTTCGCTACTAGTGAGTTCAATGACCGAGCGGCGACCTTCGCTCAGTGCTGTCTCGCATTCCTTACAGTGTGAGTTTAATGATCGAGCGGCCAAAGATCGCCTCAGTGGGTTCAGTGACCGCACGCACGGTCGCTACAGGGTCATCTACATACATTTGAGGAGCATGGCCGCGCGGTAACTCATTGGACTTTCGTGCGGAATCTCGCCGGTTGGAACCTCGCACTGTGCTACTCCCCCCCTACCTAGAATTTGGGGGTATAAGGATACCTATGATATTGGTCATATCTATTCTTTCAAAAAAAAAAAAAAAAAAATGTTAAATACGAGTTTACAATATATAATTTTTCCGAAAAACCTTTTACCTTCTAACTACAATTGTGAGAATTTCATCTTTCAAATACGAGTATATTTAATTAAATTTTGAAAACCATTTGGTTATAAAGTATACAAAATATCTGATTGGATTGTTTATGTATAATGAATGAAATATATACTTTCTCATTTAATATTATCATGGCGCAAACGCATATATACAAAAAAATACTTGAATTTGTACCAAGCTTTTTTTGAACAACGAAATTAATATTATAAGTTGCTTAGTGACGTTTATTTAGAACAAAAACTAAATCAAATATCTAGTCAAATTAATCTAAAATCATTGTAAGTTGACATGCATAAAGGACTCAACCCACATTTTACCTGTTCTGAGATAATCGAAGAAATATTACACTGCCATACATGCATTTTTTTATTAAAGCGAAATTTAAATACAAAATTTCCGAAATTTTTGTGCATACTAATTTGACGTATGCTTATTAAGTAATTTTAATCAAAACAATGTGTTTTGTGGCTTGGTTCCTTTTGGAAAATATCGCTGTCATTGGTGGATTTCGTATTCGAGGATCCAACGTCAATCTTGAGCTATTCTTTCACGTCGATCATGAGATCTTCTGTGAGAAAACAGCCCGATCCTACTTGTAGATGCACACTCCCATCCACAAATGTCACAGATATGTGGATCTGACTGTTTCTCACACGTCTGTCCGTTGAGATGCCATCAGCCCGAGACAAGATGGCTCTCCATCCCCCACGGTCCAGAGTCACCTGGTTCCAGTCCTCAAGCGCCCTGCACAAAGTTAGCGACTCTCGCAGACTGTCCTTATAGCGCTTTCTTTGCCCACCAGCCCCTTCGATTGCCCACTATTTTAAGCGTTTTAAGAGTCTATGATCGCCCATGCTTATCACATGACCGGTCCACCGCAATTTTGCCTATACAACCATATCCTCTACAGGTTTACAGTTGGAGTTTTGCAAGACCAAGACATTTAGAAAATATACGCACAATTTGAAATGCATGATTGTATAGTTACGCATTGGTTATTTATACAGAAAGTGGCCGCTTCAAAACTCACCTCGGATAAGAGCAATCTTTTTTTCGCATTTGCGGGGTGTTATAAGGATACCCCTTAGACTAGTAATATCTGTTCAAGTAAATGTGAATCTTTCAAACAAAAAAAATAACATCTGTACAGATCGAGAATATTTATTTTTGGTGTCATCTGTCTTCAACTTTTATTTGGTGATTGTTCTAACCATTCCATCGTAACGAATTGCAGTGACAATAGAGATCAGTAATTATGGCACGAAATGACAAACATATACGAGTTTATTTACATTACCTCATCATGTTTGTTAAAATTTCGTCTTCTTCTCCAAGTACCATCTCCTATCAGAGTTTAGCCACTAGTATGATAATCTTGTTGTATGCAGCGCAAAACAACTAACTGGAACTATAGTACATCCAAACCAATCCTACAAGTTCTTTAGCTCATAGTTTAATTTTCCATTTATTTTTTCACATATGTAATACGATCTCTCCAGGGAATCTTGAGGACACCTCTATAGATCCACTTCTTAAAAACTCTCTATACTACGTGATATTGACGACTTCTGTGACTTGGTTGGTAAGATACCTGTTATTTAACTCAGTGGTTGCGTGTTTGATTCCCGTTGGAACACAGATTATTTAAAAAGGATTCTAGTTTGGTTTTCATCGAATGCTTTTCTTTTTTTTTTTTTTTTTTTTTCATATTCTGATATTTAGAAGTGATTGCTGCAATAAGTCCACCAGATTATATTGTGTATAACGAAAGTGAAATGTAATACAATGCCTCTTGTTTCGGTGTCCACGACTCCACTCCATAGAGGAGAGTTGATAAAATGTAGCATCGAACAATAAACATACTCAACTCCAGACTCAGGCTTTGGTTAGTAAAATGAACTTTCATTTTAATAAAAGCTCTTGTTACAATAGTTAAAATACAATTTTAAAAGCACCGTTGAGAAAGCAAACTCTCCTCAAGAGAGCGCAAATTAAAATTTAAAAAATAATCATTCCATATTTATAAAAAAAATTAACAAATGTGTATTTCAGGATCCAAAATACAGAGAAGATTTTTTTTAAAGAATAGATATGACCGAAGTCATAGGTATCCTTATACCCCCGAACACTAGACGGAAAAAAGTGCCTGTGTCATTCGAGGGGAGAAACACAACGTTGTGTTCGAACCGACGACCTTCCGTACGGAAGTTCAGTACGTTACCGCGCGGCCATGCACTTCTTTTATTCGGCCATTGTTTGGCGTTATTGATGATCGATAAATATCATATCAACGAGGATTCTTTTTATGATCAGTAAAGCAAAGTAAGTTAATTCAAAGCGATTTATTAAAATTAATATAATGAGATAAAATATGATTCAAATTATTTTATTATTATGAAGCAATTAAGCAATTTTTTTTAAATATAACATTTTCGTTCCCACTTTGTTTTATATATTACCCATTTTCTGGGAAATCAAAATATTTACAATAATAATAGGCAATTTTATTTATACTCTTTTAAAGAACACAATTTATTTATGAAATTTTTTAAGCGATGATTTTATATAAGCTTAATATTAAAAATAAAACTGGTTTTTCGAACTGTTGTGGTATTATGTATGTGGTATAATGGATAAACTATAGAAAAAAATAATGAATGAAACTACAAAATTTATAAATCTTTTTTCATTCATCGGTATTCGTCTTAAATTATCCTAAACACAACCAAATTATACTAAAGTAATATTAAACTATGATATAATATTAGGAACATGTCACCCAGACATATAAAATATGGTTATCTTATAAACTAGGTGTCTTAATATTTCCATTCGTTCCAAACAAAGCTAGTCCGAACTCTTATAATAAAAGACAACCCATGTAGCGTCGTTCAGAGAACAGACTCTCCTCAAGGGCACCCTAATACAGGATTTGAACCCACTATTGATGACAAATTGACTATGTAGCCCTTAGATTAGGTACTTTCCTGCATCTTCATATATTTAAAAAAATAGATTTGGTAATAAAACAGTGGAAAATTTATCAGGGGAACTTACTAGATCTTCCGATATCAGTTATTAACATATTTGGCTTTAGGTGTAGTGTTTATATATAATTATAAATTTTGATAAGACCTCCCAAAAATCGTGTCTCTAAGTACTTCTTAAAGCTGCTTATGCCATATATATCTCTAAGACTAGGATGCAAACCATTTCGCGACACAGGAACAGCAACGGCAAAGCTTTATCATTATACCCCACTGTATTTGATCAATTCAGAATAATTGTTTTTTTCTTTGAAGACGAAATCGACTTGAGTGTTTTACTCCTTCCTGAAGGACTACTATTTCATTTATTTTTTGTACGGCATTGAAATATGGACAATAAAGCCCGACAACGTGAAAAATTTCATTCATTTGACCAACAGAAGAACGAACGTATCTGCACTCCAGGAGTTAAACGTGACGGTACGACTTAATTCCAGCGCATTCTGCAGACATATTTCCAAAAGTGAGCTAGATAACTTGGAGAAGTTGATGGTCATGGTAAATGTGCCAAGAAGAACAGGTAGAGGAATAATTGAATTGATTGACCGGAGAAAGCCTGTATATTGCCATACGAACAGCAAGTGACCGCAAGAAGTGTAGACGTATGGTCGCAACGCGTACCACCAACATCCGATAGATCACGACTCTCGGTAATGAGGAGTTATTTAATTTAAGGGATATTTATATAATTATCTATGCAACTATCTATAGGATGTTTACTAAGGGAAAAAAATCAAAACTTTCTACAACATATGGGACACCCTCTTTCGACTTACGCCAACGTCCAAAGCCAATTGTATGGTTGAAATCCTCGGATCATTTTGATTATCGGTAGCCCCTGTTACGATGTTATTCGTTGTCTGAGCTATCCAGTCTCGTTTGTAGGACTTTTTTTTGGGCATTCCCTGTCTCGTCAATGTACTCCACATTTCGCATTATGTTCCATTTGCTCGGAATATCCCGTCTTCCTTCATTTTTCAATGTGCGTTGTACTGAAGTCAGGGACTTGAATTCCAAATACAGTTGAACCACCCTCGTTCATTATATGTCTTAATATATCTGCATTATTAAAATTAAATCTATAATAAAAAGTATTCAAAAATGTTTTTCTAGCAATTTAAATTTATTTTTGTAGCATTATTCATACTCCGCCCTGTATTTAAAACGGCTTTATATTAAAATGAAAACTGGTAAATTTTTAAGAATTAAACAAATCATAAAATATAATATACATAACATATATGTAATATATAAATTTTAAATAAAAACAGATAATTGAGTTGACAATAAATTTCACCATTTAAAGTTATTTTAAGGCTTTTTAGCTCCCATATGGACGACTTTTGTTTCATATGACTATAATAGAAAGATAATATTTTTTATACAAGAAAAATATTCAACGAAATCAAATCCCACGTTAAAATTATATTATTCATTCAGCAACGTTAATTCTCCGTATCATATATTTTCTAACTGATCCTGAAAAAAAGGTTTCAGCATGAAAGGATTTATAAACATAGCCTTTATTAATAAAAATACGGCAACATTTTTAAAATTGAAAAAAGAGATTCATTTTATTCGCGACAAATTAATTTTCCGTATTTTTGTGATATATCCAATATTAAAAAAAAACTTTTTCTCAGCAAAACACTCAATACGTCCTTACAGTGAAATTATAATTAATATTGGGAAAGAAAACTTTTCAGTGTTTTTATATTCAATGGCATTTTTTTAATCGGTAATAACGAGCAAAAAATCAACATTAAATAATTCCTGTGAAATGAGGAATAAATAATATTTTTAATGTCTTAAAATTCATTTGAAAGATGAATTACAGCATAATTTTATTTTAAATTGCTATCAAAAACTGTTTTATACGATTTAGCTTATTTAAAAAACATTACCATATTCAATATTTATAAGTTTTTTAATCTTTATTTTAATTTTTAACTTTCCACAAATGGTTTGTTATTTATTTAATACTTTTCACCAACTGGAAAACATGTTGAAACGTTAATAGGAAAAAATATTGTAAACTGACAGAATTTTCGCATTACTAAAATTGCATTTTA
Source organism: Odontocerum albicorne (assembly GCA_949825065.1). Taxonomy (NCBI): domain Eukaryota; kingdom Metazoa; phylum Arthropoda; class Insecta; order Trichoptera; family Odontoceridae; genus Odontocerum; species Odontocerum albicorne. The sequence goes on along the minus strand of OX463847.1, from coordinate 16,094,518 downwards.
TGACATTTAAAATAATAAGATATAAACAAAAATCAGTGATTTTCAAACTGATTATTTCCATTTTGAAATAACAATAAAAAAATTACCTTCTTCAACAAGCTCGTGCTTTACATGTGCGCAATTCACTTATATTTCAAAGCATATATCTTTATAATACCATGGAGGTTGTTCTATTTCAAAACGTATATATTTAGAAGACCCTAGAGGTTGTTCTATTTCAAGGCATATGTCTTTATAAGACCATAGAGGTTGTTCTATTTCAAAGCATATAACTTTATAAGACCATATAGGTTGTTCTATTTCAAAGCATATAACTTTATAAGACCATATAGGTTGTTCTATTTTAAAGCATATATCTTTATAAGACCATGGAGGTTGTTGTATTTCAAAGCATATATATTTATAATACCATAGAGGTTGTTCTCAGAAAAACAAAACTAATAGTCTCCAGATAAGGAGTTGTATTTTATTTCATTTTTTTATTTTATTTAATTAACGACACAACAGTCTCTTTATATGCAAATGAACATGTGACAGGTTATAAAGTACTTAAAATTATTGACAAAAAATACAAAACTTGATATTAATCTAACATGAAGATACAAAAAGCAGTAGTAATAATAGATTACAGTCATTGTTTAAAATTATTTAATAATTATATGTATATTTAAGTTCAATACTATAACATATATGTATGTGTACCACAAAATATTACCAAACTTTACCAAGCAGACTTACGTAATTATCGGAAACTTGTTTTATAGAGGTAAAGAACTCAGATTTGTTTTTAGTGGAACAACGCTTACATAGAACAAAAATTGGATTTTTTAAGAATTTTATGGATAGATTTTGAGACATAGAAAACACATGGGCTCACTTGTAGAACGAGATGCAAGTTGCTCTTCAGAATCGAAACCTTTCACATGTTGATGCAGGGTTACTCAACTCCAGAGGCAAAGTATTATCCTTAATGTTTCGTTTATACTAGGTTATTTATATTAACCTATTCGGTACCAATGTTCCCATTTGGGACACTGGTAGCGAACTCGACTTTTTATTGAATATTTTATTATAATTGCATTAAAAGTATGTACTATTTGCGGCTTGATATCCTCTATCTACTTAATTGTGATTACTCATCACTAGTCGTCAGTTGTGAGAATAACGCTGGATCGAGTGGTCGCGTCGCGTTAAACCAGAGATCACAAATTTACGAATGAATGCTTTTTAAAACCAAAACGTAAGTATTGCATTTTTTCTAAAATATTATATGATTGGTTTTCTGCTTGTATGAATTAATTAAAAAAAATATTGAAATATGTGGTTACCACGGAAATATTAGTTATTTACTGATGTTCCCAAATGGGAACATTGGCCCTATGACACTTCAGTATATCATATAGGTACTGGTACTGATCTAGTCAAACTTTCTAATTTTATTTTTGTAGATACAAAAGTCCATCATGTCTTCACTGCGAGGTTTGCCAATGCAGGAGATAGAAGCATGTTTGGAAGAAGTATTGCAAAATGAGGATCTTCAGGATAACGAGCCAATCGACATTGTTCAACTGCCTCCAGACCTCGACGAGTTGACATATTGTGAAGATATGAGCGATGACATTCTAGAAGATAACGAATTTCCCAAAGACTTTCCAGGAGAAATAGAACTTCAACATGCATCGAAGAACACGGAATACTCTAACTACACCATCTCAAGACAAACGTTTGCGTACGTAAATCAGTTGTAACTTCCAAGTACATACAATTTTCAAACACCTCGTTGGCAGAAAATATTTTCATAAAATAAGCGATGTGATATTATAAAGGATGATTTGAAAAATCTGTTCCATAACCTTGAACCTCGTGAGATATTTGAGTATTTCTTTGATGAGTTTGTTTTGGATAATATTGTTCAAGGAAGTATGCGATACGTACAACAAAAAAACTACCATGGTTTTTCTCTTTCTCATAACTGCATTCAAAAATTCTTTGGAATTCTGTTATTCACTGGCTACCATACTTTACCATAACATAAAATGTATTGGTCCAAAGATGACGATATAAACCGGCGCATTATAAGAAATTGTATGCCTCGTAATATATATTTGGAGATAAACGATTATTATACTTCAATGACAATGATAAAATAAAAAACTCGTGTACCGATAAAGCATTCAAGATATTAATCAACAAGCTTAACGATTTTTTTTTAAAGTTATTATTTTCAAATACTTATCTCTTTATTTTTTAGTTTGTGTTTTTTCCTTTTTTAATGTTTTGCAGTTTTACTCAGTCAAATAAACATGCGTGGCACAGGAACCGCCAGGATTAATCGTCTGAATAAATGTCCAATCAAAAGTGATGATGTTATGAAAAAGGAAAGTAAAAGTTCTTTTGATTACAGGTTTGACAAAGAAAATGAAATACTTGCTCTTACATATAGAGACAACAATTGTGTGAAGATTCTGAGCAATCATCAAAAGATTCATCCAATGGTAATTGTTCAGAGATATAATAAAACAGAAAAGAAAAAAAACGGATGTTCTGCAACCATATGCCATGGCCCAATACAATAAGTACATGGGAGGAGTGTATAAACTGGACTGGCATGTAAATAAATACAACATAAAAATTCGAGACAAAAAGTGGTACTTCAGACATTTTACAAATTCTATTGATGTTGCAATGTATGGTATATGTACAATGCGTATGTGCTGTACTCTTTATCACACGAGAAATTACCATATTTGGATTTTGTCCGCAGAGTTTCTCGAACATATTTGCATGTATCTTCTGAACTTTCGGATCTGAAACTTCCAGCTAGACAGACCACCTCGTTTATTAAAAGAACATCGTGTTATTACAAACCATGGAAAAAAAAAATAAACAAAAAAGATGCGCTGTATGTAAGAAGAACTCCAGAAAGCAATGTGTTGACTGCGACCGCGGAATGCATATGGATTGTTTTACAAATTATCATAAGTCTGAAGTACCAATGTTCCCATTTGGGAACAAAATTAAAACTGAAAAAAAAAAATTTTCTTTCGTGATATATTTTTTAAATTCTTTATAAAGTCTAAGCTTCCACTTAAAGCTGGTGAAAGTCTTAAAAAATTTTGGTACCTAATGGGTTAATAAAGGAGAGCACAAAGTTAGTAGCTATTTCTAAATATTGTTGTGATATTCTGGCGAATACTATATATACTTTTATTAAAAATATCTAAATTGTTGCAAAACTCGTTTCCAAGTCTTAAAAGTATTGAGGAAACTCTGATTTCTGATTGTCAATAATATCTTTGTTTCTTTTTACCTTTTCAAATATTTCAATTCATAATATTTTATCTTATATTGCATTGTTTTCAAACGTGTATCAAAAAGAATATTTTCTTTTAATGTTTCTAAGAGGGCATTTTATTACATCGTTTTAAACAGGGTGGTTTTTCCATCGTTTCAATGAGCATGTTTTATTTCATCGTTTCCAACAGAACGTCAGTTTTCGTGTTTCAAAAAAGTTGTATAGTTTCACCGTTTCAAACAGGACGTTTTATTTAATCGTTTCAAACAGGGCGTTTTATTTTATCGTTTCAAACAGGGCGTTTTATTTTATCGTTTCAAATATGTCGTTTTAACTGATGTTCTATTCAACGCACATACTTTGCAGCCCAAAATGAAAGAACACGATTTATAGTCACTATTTCGGTTTTTATTTATTTTGTTTTGAATTTGTAAATGTTTATGTACTGTCCTCTATGTAGAACCAATGTGTTTTACTAAATAACTTGTAAGCTAGATTTTAACATCCTTGCACACTTCTTGGAAAAAAAATGTTGTATTTTATAACGAATGTTATAGAATCAAATATTCTGTCCAAGTTTATACCAATGCTTTCTATTAACACTAATATTATTTAAATGTCATGAATATCTGTGCACTGAATGAGAATAAAAACTGTCCGAACATGATAGAACCTCCACACTAAAACAATAGTGGAACATGAGAGAGCCTATAAACTCGCTTATGTTAAAAAATCAGCTTTGGCAGAATACTTCATCTAGACAGGCTACCGTTATCACTTGAACCAAAAGTACTCGGCAAATAAGAGTTATTACACCGAATTTATTGAAGAGTTAATAACAATATCTATCAAGGTAAATACTCAGATTTCATTTTAAAAAATGTTTCAGTTTGCTTTTCACTTAATGCTTGTTAAAGTCTTTCTGGTGGCTGGATGGAATCGCTACATGAGAATAAACCTGCTAAGTTAGTAGTACATACTTGATGTTAGTGCCACCGGAGATGACTATGTAAGCCAATTGGTGATAGATATATTATGTTACATAAAACACGAAGAGCTTCAGTACTTGCAGCTTATCTGAGTTTTCTTTCTCTATTGGGTCTCTAGTTCTACGTCATTTGACTCTGTCTTCTGCTGTTTGCTAACAGTTATGCTGAGTAGTAATGTTTTTAAGCGCCTCGTGTAGAAAGATCTTGTATCTGTTGCACTGCACACCGTGCATTATTATGTCTGACGTCAACTCACCAAAGAGGATTTTTCTTGAAAGTTTGTACTCAGGCATGCAAGCCACAAGTTCAGACCAACGCAGATGAGCACGTGACACAACAATATCGATGCTACAGCAGTTTGCTCTTCTCAAAACTTCATCTCATTACTTGCCTGAGGGGCTTTTGCTGACAATTTTCGAGTGGGTCAATATGTTGTATTCAGAGAACCCAAATTTGGCATCCATACATCAGAGATGGTATGATAACAGCTTTAGTAACTCCTTTCCCGGTGTTTACAGTTAGATCAAGATTATTAAAAACTCACCCCACAATGAGCCCAAAACGCCTGGGAAACAGCGCTTAATCTATTCTGGTTCTAGTCATTTATGTTTACTTTGTCATTCACAATGCTACCCAAAATATTAAAATGCTACACTTATTATATGTCCTGTCTATAAACATTGATGTTTAGATGGAGGTTTTCGTTGGATTTTCTTGAAAACATTTTATTTGAGATCAAGTGCTTTATAGGGATCAAATAGTTATTACAGATCTCCAGTCGAGTGAAAAATTTGAGTGCAGTTGACAGCATGCTATAAATCCTTGACATGTCGTTTTTGAGTATTACATAAGTGTAATGCAACACAAAAAATCCAACGAAGTATATATTAGTGGCATGGATTTCCGCCCCTTTCCTATGCAATCAAACTCATATTAAAATTGAATTATCAAAGAAATAATAGTTTTTAGTGCTCAAAATATCTTGTATAACATCCCGAACCAAAGGTAATATCTGTATTCCGGATATTCGACATTATTATCCGCGTTATATCAGCGGAACGTTCCTACTAACGATCGCGTAAAATGTAAAGCGCTGGTCATCCGTGCGGGTGGGGGAGGGGGAGCATCGTCCTGTTAATCTCCTAATCGTTACACCCTGCCGCAGGGCTGGCCCTGTCATGTAGGCTGGGTATGCAAAGTACACAGGTGATAAATCCAAGGGGATGTTAAAACACAGAAATTCGTTAACTAAAAAATTCAAATGATATATAAGAGTACCTATAATAGTACGGTGAATGCGAATGGTCAGTGAACGTAAACTATTACTTGTGTACACCTTCACTAAATACTTCACTTAGTAAGTGTATACTGAAGTATTTACTGTTCTCTAGTTAAAGTGTACTTCTACTGCTCGTTGTTAATAAACGTTCTAGAATATAAACATCCATGCGCAACTGCGGTTCTTGCACATTCAAATACGAGACTGAAATGTTAAAACAGAAAGAATTGCACTTTATGCAAGTCTAAATGTCAATTATTTGACTTTAGAAAGTTAATTAAATGATTTTTTATCGATTTATTTTGAATTAGCTTTCCCTAACTCTTCCCTAGTTAATGAAGATTGAAGCACTTGAGAAGATATACAACCACTGGTGATTATCGATTTATCATTTTCTAAAGAACGATTTCTTCTACATTTACTGCAAACTATAATATTTTATACATTCTATTAATTAGTAATATTTTATATTGACTATAGAATCTACTTCCACTGTGACATATACAACAAATCTATTTCAAATACTTTTTTTTTCATGGAAACAAATCGGTTTCATTAAAAAGTCTGCATGAAAAAATATGAAACAATATATACCAATATACCAATAAAGTTTCATTATATAATGAATAAATATTATATAATAACTAATAAATATAGGTTAATTGAGAGCAACATATTTAAATACATTCCAAAATCATATAACATATACTCGTATGTCTCAAGATAAATAGCAGAAAATACATTTAAAAGAAAAGCTATCAAGAGGTCTGGGCTCATCTCATAACATCCCCCGGCCGAGGTACTTCCCACCAACATAGGGCGAGCTCACCCACGAGGACACCAGATACTTTTCAGCGCGCATCCTTGGACATGTAGATTATGGAAAAAAATTGAAAACAAATAAATGCCAGAAAAAAGTTAAAAAGTAAACTCACAAATACACTTCAGTCAAACTCGAATAAATAATTATAGGTTCTTTGACAGCAACATAGTGCGTACGTATATTCTAAAGTCACACATATAACTCAAAATAAACGGCAGAAAATACATTTAAGAGAGAAGTTATTAAAAGGTCTGACCTCATCTCACAACATCCCCCTCGGCCGAGATACAACCCACTAATATAGGGTGAGCCAGGCCGCAAGGACATCAGACGACCTCCATGATTTAGTAATAAGACGTCTTTCTTTAGATCCGTTTTTTTTTAAATACTTGAAGTTATTACTTGAACTTGATTAACATATGATATTTCTGATTGGAAGATATCTAAAATAAACACGCCTGGCTGTACTATTTAAACCACACCAAAAGTGGGATACATCAGAGTAATTTAACATTTAGTAATTTGTTTTATTGCACACAATACAACAACGACAAAAGAGAAGATATCTTAGAACCCTCAAATAGAATTAATATAACTTAATTTAGTAACTTTGAAATAAAATTTATATTACAAAAAGAGAGAAAAAGAAAAGTACAATACAAATGTAACTATTGCTTAATATTAGGCTCTCATTTGATCATCACGGGGAAGAACTGTATGAGCCTGCTTACATTTACATAATGTCGGTATGATCCCCTTTTATAAGGAGAGAGGTTCTCAGATTAATTTATAGTGCGCTGGTATGTAGCAAGTAATTGTGTAAATCAAGTGTGACAAGTGGACAGCTCGCAAATGCCAGGATAAAAAAATCTGAGAAAGCCTTAGTGCAACCTTAATGTCATGTATTTTAGAATGACCATTACAGACATACAAACCATCACGTTATTTTCATGTTAGGGTAGGCAGAAGGAATAGAGCGCGAAACCTTTGTAATACAAATTATTTAGACTTTTTGGAAGCTGAAAATTATCAATGTAATACAATAAAGTGAAAAATTAATGCACTGATACCAAAAAGTGTAAAAAAATTAAAAGTTCTGAGAATTGGAAAAAAATATTCTTTTTTTCTAAATTTTAAACATTCATATCACGAAAAATGGCTCAACTGCCCCTAGTGAAGCCCAGTCTGCGGTAGCTACCACACAACACTGTGTGATATAAAAGTGTGGCAAGCAACCCCCATCCCTCCTGGCAGAGGACATCCTATAGATATTCGGACATCCCACTAATACCGTGAAAATATTGTGTGTGTACATTGTATCTACGCACATCAGGGATTAATACATAACACGCATTACGCACACTCGTTACACTTTCGATTTGGACGCTGGATAACCCTGTTACTCAGTGTTTGGAAAAAAAATATTCGTATGCGGGATGATCCTGCGAGATAAGAATTCTCATGCTTTAAGTAACTATTTTGTTATGTTTTTCAATAAATTCAGGTATAAAATAAAATAGTTTAGAAAAACTACTTTCATTTTTTTCTCCGAATCTAAACTCACTAAAAATTCAATTATGAAAAAAACTGAAATATTTTTATGAATATGTATTTTTTTAATTTTAATTTTATGAAGCTTACATTCATTATTAACATAATCATATAGAACTTAATATGATGCTCTATAAAAACGTTTTCTCGAATATTGAAGATGTCAATATCCGAGGCTTCAAAAATTACGTGTATAGAGCTAGTTCATGCTAAAATATCTCAAAAACGCTGTGTTACTAAATATATAACAGGTAGCTCATTAGAGCTATTAAATACTCGTAAATTCAGGTAGAATAGGATATGAAAATAAGATAATGAACAAAAAAGTCTAATATTTTCCCGTTTTTTTTGCGTCGACTTTATCAACGATCAAATTATGACGTTTTCTAATTAGATCCAATGGACTGCTGCATCTAATTAGTGGCTGAAATATTCATATTTCAGAATATAAGGGTCCTGCATCAGTGGCTGAAATATTTCAGAATTTGATTTTTAATCACCAGTTTCTTTTTATACATATTTGTAAAATAGTCATAAGAATTTTTATTACATTTAATTTAAAGATTTAATGAAATCTACTTTAATACGTCTAACAACCTCCATCCCCTAGAGTTGTTAAGCCTTATAACTTAGATGTTGCGGGTTTGATTCCTTTTTTTATAAAGATGACCAGTCTGGTTTTAACCTCGTTTATATCTTTCTGGTTGGTTGGAAGACATTATGCTATGGTACTAAGCTCGCCAGTTTGTACTGAGTACAACGAAAGCTCTATACAACATCCCAGGTAGTATTAAAGGCTGCAATCGTCATATGGAATTTCAATCTGGTATTTTCGTTTCACTCGATTATAAGCATCTTTGTCTATATTGCAAAATTTGAAGAATTCATCACATGATACCTAAAAACATAATATTTCTCTTTCACTCTCTCTCTCTCTGTCTCTCTACCGCACTCTCTCTTGGACTTCAACGACCAAAAAGTAGTAAAAAGTTTTTTCGTTCGTTCATCTAGGGCGATGTTTGGATGGCGTCCTTCCACGTTTTAATTATGCTACACGAGTATCTAATAGCACTCGTTTATATCAAAATATTAAAAAATCATAAATAATTGGATAGTATTAGTACGAACAATATCCTCTTCGATCAATACTGATCACAAAGTATTGATCGAACAGAATATTGTTGTGAACTAAAAATTATCACAAAGTGTGACTTTGTGGTATTTTTTTTTTATTAAATTTTTTTTTCTCTGCTTTACATAAGCTTTAAAAAATATTATTTTACTAATAAAACAACACAAAACAGGCTTTATTTACTCTCGTGTGTAACATTATGTGTTCTTATAGTTATGTTTTAATAGCTTTTATTTATTGATGAATGTCATAGTAAGAACATGTTTTACAAGTATGTATGTATGATATTATTTATTAAATATTTGCTATTTTTCATCAAATAATTTGAAGATTTTTTTTTATGTAATTTATATTTATCAAAATAATTAAATGAATTATTAGGATTATCAAACCTTCAATTGGAATTCGGTAAAGCTTAAGAAAGTTTAACGACTTCTCTTTCTTTCAGCCATTATTTCAAAACTTCATTCTTTTAATCCTGTTAAGTTTTTGGCTTCCCGTTTTTCGAGTAAATAGAAAAAAGTTCCGTTAAAATGAACCACGTATCTCCTTTTACTGGCGATAAATAGTTTGTTTCCTCTTTTCAGTTTTTACCGACTATGGTAATATGAGTTTCTCGTGATATGACATTCATAGTCTATTTGGTTATGAGTCTGGTGATACGACATCCAAAGCTTATTTGGTTAGGAGTCTGGTGATACGACATTCATAGCATATTTGGTAATGAGTCCGGTGATATGACATCCATAGCCTATTTGGTTAGGATTCTGGTGATACGATATCCATAGCCTATTTGGTTAGAAGTCTGGGGATACGACATCCATAGCATATTTCGTTTGGAGTCTGGTGATACGACATCCATAGCCTATTTGGTTAGGAGTCTGGTGACACGACATCCATAGCCTATTTGGTTAGGAGTCTGGTGACACGACATCCATAGCCTATTTGGTTAGGATTCTGGTGATACGATATCCATAGCCTATTTGGTTAGGAGTTTGGGGATACGACATCCATAGCATATTTGGTTAGGAGTCTGGTGATACGACATCCATAGCCTATTTGGTTAGGAGTCTGGTGACACGACATCCATAGCCTATTTGGTTAGGAGTCTGGTGATACGACATCCATAGCATATTTGATTAGGAGTCTGGTGATACGACATCCATAGCCTACCTATTTGGTAAGGAGTCTGGCTTCCAACTCCCGTTAGAACCTTTCCTATACAAAATAATTTCAGTCTGCTTTTCACTTAAGAAAAAGAGAAAACATTTATTCAAATTATAAAAATCTATACGAGATGATAATATATATTCTTTTTAAATTAGTGACTGTTTAATTTCTTGCTTTAAATAAATTATTTAACTGTAGCATTATGGTAATAAAATCTATAGAATTATTAAGGTCTTGAAATTGCTAACTTGAGAATTTATTTTTTGTACAGCGCGTATAAAAAATCTTGAATGAAAAAAAAACATTAAAAGTCACAGAAACCAAAGGAGCTTTATGAAAAGATGTATGAATGTGGAAATATCAAACGATGTATGCTGTGAAAGAAAAGTTTGATACTTTGTCCGACCCCGGCATGTAATCGGCATGATTGTATGTATAATCTGTATATAGGTATAATCAAAATATGTTTTCGGATACTTTGGGCTTTAATAAAAAAAATTCGGTGTCTTCTGTTAAGCTTGTAAGTCAATAATTCCAGCTTTTTTATTATTTTATACGAGTACATCGTTATTTAGAGAACAACCTTAAGAGTTTATTTCCATTTAGCAATCTCTTCCAATCAACTAGAAAGGCGTATGCAATGTCTTATATGACTAAAACTAGACTGGAAACCTTTCTAAAAACTTGGGTATCAACGGGAATCCAAATCGTAATTCCCTGATTGTAAGATAGGCGTTTTACCAACTGGATCACGGAGGTTATCTAATATTTAGTGTTCTGGGTTTAATTTAAGCTAACTTCGTGCGTCTAATTTAATTTATTTCTTTCGTCTAGTTCTTGTCTTAAATATATTATAAGATGAGCTCTATTTAAGTTATTGCTTTGCTTTCGGTTCTGAAGGACTAATAAAATGTATACATTACGGAGAACTAAAAAAAGTAAATAACAAATCAGCTTGACAATTGTTAAAACACTTTTTTTTCCGCAGAGTTATCGCTGGAAAGGTTTCTTTTTTATATATGTTATATGTGAACGACCACGTACAGCTTACAAATAATATTCTTTCAATTTTATGATTTTTGTATATGGTATATGTCACTGTTGATATATTAGTTTAATCATCATTTTATAGATGGCAGTGTTAATATATTACAAAAATATCTTAAAATTAAAAACTTACTTGTTGCATAGCGTCTTTGAGTAAATATTTAAAGTAGCGAAAAGCCTGCATTAAGTTTTTTAAAATGTGTCTTTTTATTATCCAGATCAAGAACATTAACCATGAGGAAAAAATAAAATATTTTAGTGCTGTGACATAAAAAGTAACTACACATTCTCCAAATAAAGCATTTTATCTTTGTGAATAGATAAAAACCGCGGTGGCTTTGAAAAAAATTCACAAAGGCTTGTACTCCACGGCGGCCCGGCCTCTATCTGCTAATAAACAAGTGAAAGCGAAAATACACACTGAACCTGAAATAAACAGAAGACCCTCCTGAAATGAGTGTCTGAAAAATCTTTATGAAAAGCGCACGGCGACTTATTTCAACACCGTATATCTGCAACACATCTGATTTTTTTACTGAAATTTCAGAACATTTTTAACAAAATAGACTTAAACATTTGTGATATCAATTTGGCATCAAAGGATAGTTTAATTTATAAGTTTTCTGTGAAAATGATGGCAACTTGCTGGAGTGTTTGAATTCCAAACCCTAAGCCACTTTATAAAAATATTTACTGTACTGCAAATCATTGTTATTCTCCCATGATGTCGGACCTTAAGTCTGTCGTCTCTACTATTCTTTTCCCACTTTGGTGTGTCGCCGCTAGAGAAAGAGTCCCTTCGTCGTCACTAGGTTACATCGCGTTCATAATAAAGAAAGAGGATTTCGAGCTTTTATTGTTGATCGCGGTGGATGGGGACTTATTATTTCCAGCATAGCAACGTAGGGGGTGATGACATTGAATAGAACTGTAATATATTATGTGGTGATGACCTCAATTGTCTAGTAAGGAGAACATTTGTCTTCCATCTGGATATTTCGAATTCGATTCTCAACGATATTAAAAAAAGTCAATATTTTTTTGATTGATTGGACGAAATAACAACATTTCAATTGATTCTTCCAGTTTTACTTTATACAACAATAATTTAATCCGATAAGTATTTCCTTATTTACCACATTTATATAAATACATCTTGCTGTTTAATTGCTTTATAGCAATTTCTTCCAATCCACCAGTTTTTATTTTTAAATTATTTTCGGTATTCATGGGCATGTCTCTAAGTAAATGAAAATAATATTCAAATAAAAGTAATTAACATTAATAGAAGATAATTGATGAATAAGGATGGAAAATATAAAGGAATAAGGGATGATGAATATTTTGAGATAAATAATGCTTTTTTAATTTATCAAAGGTATCGACTTTAACTTTGTGGAACTCCATATTAGAATATTTAATAATAAATTACTTTGTTAAATTAATTCCCGCTACACATGTTTCTTACTCTTATCCCGAGAGTCTCTTCAGGTGAAACGATCCCGGTTTGACACACACACACACATTTTTTAATTCAGGAGAGGAAAAGAGTGTGTCTTCTTTCTAGCTCTTCCCAGCTAAGAGTGTTCGTAAATGTTGATTTTGGCTTGCTTTTATACCTCGGCAGTTTCATTTCGCGTTAATTGTGTAACATATTGTAGTGGCATCTATCGATAAATCTAATAAAAAAACAGACATTTTTATAATATTAGTATCGCTGAAAGAATCAGCTGAAAGAATAGGTCCACTTTTAAGTAACTGGCGTTTCTTCTTTACCCTACTCCAATACCCGGTGAGTAGTCGCGAGCAGTGACTTTTTGAACAGGGCTGACATTAATTAAATTTCACATTGATTTATATTTTTGTTTTTTCTTTAACGTAAATATGGAATAATTGATCTCTGAGTAGTACATGGCGAATGCAAAGGAATCCATCGTATGATCATTAGATTGACGTTGAGATCAATGACATCCTTTGAATTGAATTACATAAGTTCGCGTGAGTGCAAGTGTACTCAGCAACGACTCGCCCCTTGAGATTTTAATTCGTTCGTTAACCATACACTGTATGAGAATCCTCTTTAATCGGATAATTTGGAATATTGTGGCCTACAAGGGCAGTTTAGGTTATATAATATCCATAATAATGATAAATTCTCACTGTGGTATGATGGAAATGTGTTAGTGCAGTAGACAGAATAGCAATACAGTGTAAACCCTTTACTTTTTTCACATTGATTTACGATCAATTTAATGTTTTACAATATTTGTTTCTTTCATATACATTTTAATAGTAAACTATTGTTCATTTATATTTTATTTATCTTTATTAATTTTAACATATACATATAACTAAACATAGCCCCCCTTTACATTACTAGGCGTATCCTCGATCTAAGGCACGCACATTTTATAAAACAAAAAAATACAGTAATTAACATGTATATGTTAAATGTAGAGCAGCCATAAGAAAATACAGTAATTAACATGTGTATGTTAAATGTAGAGCAGCCATAAGAAAATACAGTAATTAACATGTATATGTTAAATGTAGAGCAGCCATAAGAAAATACAGTAATTAACATGTATATGTTAAATGTAGAGCAGCCATAAGAAAAAAATCATACTCAAAGAGAAGACTAATTACATTCCATCATAGTCACGTTACACAAAGAAAGAGCATTTAAATCAAAAAAATTCTATTTACAAAGGATCATTCACTGATTTGTTGACACAAAAAATACGAATCGTCAGAACGATCTTTTCCAAAAAAAAATATTTTGCAAATTTTTTTTATATTTTAATCAGAACCTTTACAAATTGAAAATGTTTATTTTAATCAAAACATTGTACTCCGTGAGAAACAGGCAAAAGTCTAGTTTACTGTGGACGCGACAAATGAAAGGCAACAAACCAAGATCCATTCAAATTGTGTGTTCAAATTAAATTACCTGTTGTTTTTTCGCAAATTGTGTATTTATAGATTTCTTGTCATGTATACCTAGGATTTTTTTTTTAAATAATAATGAAATGGAACAATACAATTCATAGGTAAAGCATAGTACTTAGCAGTAAAATAATAGTAAACTTCCAGATGATAATTAGAAACATAAAAAATTGGTGAAACAGAATGAAAACTCTTACTACACGTTTAAAATCAACTCATATATAATGCACAACATATGACATAGTGTGTGAGGAAGAGGGAAAGGATGAAGGGAGATAATAAATTGATACATTTCTTTATATGTTTCAAATCATCCAAACGATCGCACTTTCGAACTGAGGGCTGAGAAACAATACAAAAACACTTATTAAAATCAAAATTTAAAAACAAATAAAACGCTTATATTGAAAAAAAAACTTTTTTGTAACCATTGACGATACACGAGTAGACAAAAAAAAGTTATTTTTTCACATCAAGTATTAAACAGTGCCTATTTGTTTTAATTACTTGATATTTATCACGTAATTTACAAATATTAAAGAATTCTAATTGATTATATCAAAATGAGATATTTTTCATATTTAAAATTTAAAAAATGCAAAGGTAATGTAGCTGTGAATGTTTTGAAAGTCTAAATGAATTCAAGAACTAAATATTTATGTGGGAAAAATAACTTATGTTAGTTTATTTTTTATTTGAAATTTAACTAATATACAATGGATAATATTTTTCTTAGTAATTTATGAATTAAAATTATATTCATTGGTGTACTGAAGGGAATAATTATATAAACCAACCTTATTGAATTAAATTACATGGCTGAATAATGAGGTAGTAAACTGCGTATATTTAAAAAAAAACTGATAAATATGTATAAAAACAGTATAAATAAGCTGCAAACACAATGTTTCTGAAATTGTTATAAATATTACCTTAGGAATAAATAAGCAAAAAAATAAGAAGTTGGTTGATGATTGGATCAAGTAAATAATATCTTGAATGAAGGAAATATTAAAAGTCAGAGAAATCTTAGTAGTTGTTCGAGTATGTAAAGGAACTGTGAATAATGTAAATCGTTTAGACTATATTGGCTTAATTACTTCAAAACCTTCAATATACAATTTTTTGGTTGTAAAAAAACAAAAATCCTTACTTCTCATAAAATATTGATACACCGCTTCAGGGATAAAAGAGTGTATCTCCAAGTCAATCAAATTTTTAAATGCAATTGTTAAATAAATGCTAACTGGTTTTCAAAATATGAATTTATCAATTATTCAAAAATATTTTAACGTTTTTTTACTATGACATAATTTTTTTTTGTTTTTTCATGTTGGTGCTATTTTATATTTTTTGTACTAAGTTTTTCCTCTTCTTGAGTAAGACCTATGGTCTGTTATCATTGGGACTATCTCTCTTGAGATGTTGACTTCCAGTTATTCTTACATACTTTTAGAGAACTTCCTGGATGACGACTATCAGCAAGTAGTTCATACGAGTACATTGAAAAGTAGGGAACCCTTGGGGTATCCACTCTTTCAAGGTGGCCTCATTCTTATGTATTTGTGATTGGATATAACATTTTTCTATTAATATAATTCCTTTCTATTAATATAATTGTCATTTCTTTCTACAAAAAAATATATCGAATGATAACGAAAACTTGAACGGTTATCGTTTCTTTGCAGTAGGTCGACGGTTTAAAACGCATGATAAACTCTTCCCTTTTATAGCATGCACACTTTTTTCACCCAGTATTCTGTAAAAAAATATATATTACTTTTCTATGGTAATAGAAAATATTAAAAAATAAGTATGATAAGCTTCAACACAAAACGTATTGATTGTGTGTTCAAGTTTTCATGTTTTTGAATGTTGTTGTTGATTTCTATTATTTTTATGTGATTTTTATTGAGGTTTGTTTGATTACTGGTTAAATTTTAATTTTGTTTTGTTTTTCGTTTATTTTTTGTAATTGAAATATGATTTTTTGTAAGAACTGTGGTCATAAAAAAATAATAAATAAATATGTACTTTATGGCCAACAATTAAAATAAGGTTGCGATGGAATCGACAATAATTTTCATTTAAACGTGTGACTTAAAAAAAAAATCGTTTTTGTATCAGTTTGGAAAGAAATAAGAATAGTTATTTGCATGATGACACACAAACCATGACACATTTTCCCTGTAGGGTTGGCATAGAGTACAGAACTTCACACATTCCTACCGCAACATACATTTTTTACTTCTTCCAGATTCATGAACCTTCTAATATACCAAATGAGCGGTTGTTCATCTAGAAAGTGTCCTTTTTGGACTCAGTCCATTAGTAAGTCATTGAGGTCGTCAGTATGGTAACCCATCAGATTTTATTGTCTATAACTTAAGTATAATACAATATTCTTTCCTGGAATATATGGATTCCCACAGAAAGCACACTGTAAAGACTCAATAGTCGAACCCTTTGTGATATCACTTTCTGATGAATGTGCATCAATAAAATTGAGTACTCTCGATAGTTTCCAAAACCAGCAGCACCTTCAGCCAGGTTGACTACTAACACTAAAGAACTGCATTATGCATTTTATGCATTTCAATAAAAAGATGCCGAGTAAATTCACTGATAAGGTTATAAAAATGTGGTGTATCCATATGCAATAAAATAAAAAGTACTGTTTTTAAAGATGCATGTGAGCTAAATGCTGATGTGTTAAGTAGTATGGAAAAAAGCATACTTTGGTGGTTGGGACATACACGGTGTGACGGAAGAATGACAAAAGAAATTTACATGAATTGACAATAAACATGAATGGGAGTCGTAGTAGAGAGCAATCGAGAAAATTATGCTTTGACCAAGTGAATGAAATTGTTTTAGAAAGAATATTAAGGATTAAGAGAATAGAATGAGCTGTGTGAGAAGATAATACAGAATAAAATTATTAGGGATGAATATGATCTTAAGGCTGATGTATTTAATATGATAAAGAAAAGCACTTTGAGATGGTTTGGGCATGAAGAACGAATGAACGAAGAAAGACTAACAAAACATATGTTAATTGCAAATGTAAATAGAAGGCGTCATAGAGGACAACCGAGAAAAGTATGGAAGAAGAATTGAATAAAAATTTTAAAGAAGGAAAGGTTAGATCAGAATTAACGGAAGGAGCTGTATGAGAAGACGTATGGATGTAGAGGAGTCCAAGTATGTCGTGATAGGAAAGTTTCGCATACTGCCCTCTCTGCCTACCCTTATGAATAGCGCAAGGGTATGTATGTACGATTGTTTTCAACTTCACCAGGATAGAAGTGTTATTACGTATAAAACACACAGTATGCAGCATTTTGTACCACGTGATATATCCTGATTAAAGAGGTTACATTTAATGTGATGACCCCATAAGGACGAGAAAGACTGATGTGTTTATTAAAAGTAAGCATGTAGTGTATTTTAGATTGTGACAATTGTAATGAAACAAAAAAGTGAATCAGCGGACATAAAGGAAGCCGGTACGAGCCGGTGGCTGGTAAACAGGGCCGAGCATATGCTGGGGCACAGCACCCCACGCCCCCACTCCACTTTTCAGCTGGCGCGCCCCCCTTCCCAGCTGGCCCAAGGGGTGGACTGCTCTTGACTCCTTCATAAGATTCTACATCTTTATACTTATATGAATAAAAAAATAATTGAATTATTACTTTTTTCGTATGGTACCCTTCAATGTATCCGAATTAATGTTTTAAAGAGCGTGACCAGGAGACAATATTGTCTTCAGCCCCAGTAAGCTGACCTTTGGGCTTAAAACTTCTGGAGTAGGCATGGAACTCGCGGTGTATTATTGAACGTGTAGGCAACACTACCGCTCAGCGCGTGCTAGTATTGTTACCAGACTGTGTTTATCAGATTCGCACTTATTTTTGGTATCATCGGGAACCAAACCCGAAACCCCCAGTTGGAAGAGTTTTCACAATGCTACGGAGGTCGTCATTAGTATTAAAATAAATATTCTTCATTTCAAATACAATAAAATGACTGTTTTTTTTTATATTTTATTGCAGTAGTAATAAAACAAACATAAATCATATAAAACTCTACTAAAATGGCTGTTGCAAAAGTATTTTATAGCAATTAGTAATAAAACAAACATAAATCATATAAAACTCTACTAAAATGGCTGTTTCAAAAGTATTTTATAGCAATTAGTAATAAAACAAACAAATTATTTCAAAATCCACTAAAATGACTGTTTTTAATAGTTTTTTAGTGTAATAAGTTATAAAACAAAAATACCCCAACTCAAAATCTACGTTGGTTTTTCTCATAAATATTAAAGAGTCGACTTGGATCGATTTACTTGATCTTGTGTCATATAGAGTTCAAACATGTACGTGAAAAAATATTGAAAAGGTTTAAGAAAATGTTGAAGAAATAAAAATGTTGCTATAGTGTTTTGCCATACATAATGATGTAGAAATATATGTGTTCTGTCATACATATTATCTTATGGAACATATGCTGAGAAGAAAATGTCGGATAATATGTTTAACATAATACGACATGAAGTAATCAAGAATGCATCTTAAGTAAGGACTATTTTTTTAAACAAAATGGGCAAAAGCACTTTTAATAGGTTTGATCGTCTAAAATGAAAGAATGATGTTTTACACTGAAACTTTAATAAGAAGAATTGATAGAAAATACCATTGAAAATATGATTGAACCAAGTAAATATTACTTTAAAAATAATACATTTAAAAACCCTCAAAAATCGAAGAGGTTGTATGAAAACTATATGTATTTGGATGAGCTAAAATATGTATCTTACGACCGAATAGTTTTTATTTATCTATGCCTTAACCCGAGGTGGAATCGGCGTGGTAGTAACATATGTATGTATTTATCTCTGTCTAATCCGAGATGGAATCGGCGTGGTAGTAACATATGTATGTATTTATCTATGTCTAATACGAGATGGAATCGGCGTGGTAGTAACATATGTATGTATTTTCGATTTTTTTTTTCTTTCCACCATCCCTTTTATTTTAATATATATACTTATCATAAATTTTGTATAAATTAATAATGATTTGAATAAATTTTCCGATCAAGTATCTTCTAGTTATTTTAACTCGGTTGGTTGGTAGAGATTGCCTACCAAATTGTCAAACAATGAGATGTGAAAATTAATAAATGAAATATAAATGTATGTTAATTTAAAATAAACTATCAAAAGGCACGTGGAAATACTTTTTTCGAAACGAATAGAAAACGACGTAGAGGAAAATCGAAGATAGACGTTAAAATTTTAGTAAAAAAAAATACAAAAACCATATTCGAGAACGATTTCAAAACTGTCTGCGTTAAAATCTCTTTTCTATGCCTACCCGGAAAGAAACATTGCGTCAAGGTATATATTTACACAATTTGTTTTTAGTTATCTATAAAGAAGTACATTTTATTTAAAAGTACTTTGTGAAAAACACGAACGTTTGAATATTTTACATACGTAATGTAGAATACTGGATCATATTTATTAAACAAATGTAGAATACTGGATCATATTTATTTAATTTTGAGGAATAGTTGGTAGGTTAATACTCGTAGGACTAGTTCTCTGACTGAACGTTTCATTGCTAGAACATTTTTTTTGTAATTAAATGTAAGTTTGAAATATGAATTCAAATTGTTTAATTATATTTGTTAGTTGAAAAATATAATTTTGCATATAAAAATGCAATGTTATTTACGTGTGTGTAATTATTTTCATATATTTTTAGTCCCTTGGAGAAAAAATTACAAATTTGGAGTCAATGTGGATTTTTGTACGAATAAATTGTAGATGGACTTTGCTTCACTCGATCATAATAAATGAAAAATAACTTTTTAATCAAAAATTTAGAGCGTTAAAACGATATGGTTTTTTTTATCACTTGTGTGAATTTGAAACATTGTTTACTGTTTGAGAAGGGTATCCATTATAAAACAAAACTAATCGGATTGACAACTGATTTTATTAATCCACATTTAATACAAAACAATTTATATACATTTTGTATAATGGCCAAAAACAAAAAAATAACTCCTATATTATAATATAAGTCAAATATGATTATACTCGTACAAAACGTCAAAATAAAATTAAGTTTTATATTAAAGTTGTTGAATTAACCTAACTTTTGTTCCGTTATAGAAATTTTAAATTGTGCTACATACGAGTAGTTTTCCTCATATGATGATATCCGTGACTTAGTTGATAAAACGCCTGTTTTCCAACTTGGGGGTCGTAGGTTTGATTGCCACGGGAGCCCATATATTTAAAAAAAAATCCAGTCTGGTTTTACGTAAGGCCTCTTTGACATCTCTCTGATTGGTTGGAAGAGATTGCCATATGGCAATTAGTTCGTCAGGTTGTACTGTAAAAACGAAAGTGCTAAACAATAATACAATACAATATACATAGTTTGGAGACGACATAAGCACATAGCTTTTTCTGACCTACACAATCCAGGACAACTCCACTTAATACCGGATAGTTCTAAAGCAAATATTTTTGTCTTATGCCAACCGTTCTCATATTTAAGAACTTGCCTTTACTATGATTTTCATGTAATAAATATATATGTCACTCCGGTTTATCTTTTCATTACTTTACATACTTACATTTTTTAAACTTTGAATATAAATAGTTCATAGAAAGAATTAGATGAGTTGATAACTTTATAAAACAGGTCGAGTGATGAAACATATCTCAATGAAGGATAAAATATTTAACGTCAAAGATCTCTTATTAACTATTCATTCATATTCAGCAACGACAATATGTAGACAGACAACGTAAGCTCACCGCAAAAAGATACATATCCTTTGCAGGGAACGCAAAGCTCGTTAAGGGCCAAAATATCTTAAGTGGAAATTCATTGATTAATTTATTTAATCGGTCAAATGAAATTTTTGATATAGAAATAAGAATTATACATTCGTTCGTTGCTGGGCCTCATAGTTGAGGATCCCCTAGCCATTCGAACGTCAATTCAGTTGGAAAGCAAAACTATATAGTCGAGTGTTTTTTTTTAGTGAGCCGTTGCACACCAGCAAATTCACCGGCCACACCGCTGTACTGGATCCGATGGCACACCAAAGTGAGGCAATTGGAGCGCACTGTCTTGTTTTTGTTTTCTCTTTTTGAAAGAATAGATATGACCGAAATCATAGATATCCTTATACCTCTGAATACTATGCAAGAAAACTGCCTGTGTTATTCGAGTAGCATAGCGCGAAGTTCGAACCGACGACCTTCCGCACGGAAGTCTAGTGAGTTATCGAGTGGCCATGCAATATATATTAATAATGTGTTTTACTAAAGCAAAAATAGGGAGAAAAAAGGCAAGCCCACTATAGGAAAAGCTAAAGACAATGAAAAAAAAAACAATTTAATTGATGAATTCCGGCACTATTTAAATTTACTTTTTGAATGTAGGCAAAGTAATACAAAATCCTACACAATACACATACTGATGTCCATAATAATTGTTAAAAAATAAACATTTTGAGAAAGACTGCTACCTCAAGAGCTAGCCTTTAGCACGGGCGCTGATTACGCATTACGCACTTAAAATGCGACCTCTCGTTTCGCGCGTATTCAAAAAATGAGGACGGTCAGGAGTGTGGTGGGAGTAGCGTAGCCACGATGGGGGCAAAGTGGTTGGGGATGCACTAGAGTGGGAGGGAGGCTAGTTCGGCTCGTGACTGGTGACGGAAAAACGCGGGAAAAATCATTGAGCTTAACGGGTCACTGAACTAAAAAATTATCCCCCGAAAATAATAAACATTCTCTGTTACAGTGTCCTGTCAACAATGGCGAATCTAAATATAAAAAGTCATATATTGTCCCCTTAGGGTTGATCTAATAGGTGTGTAATGAAATGAAAATATTGGGGATTAGTTTATGAAATATATAATATTTATATCTTTATTTATTTACGGTCGATTTCATGACAACATGATTTATGTAATTTACAGTAAAAAATAAGTAGATACATACTATATATGCAAAAAGGGCCAGGGCCGTATGCCGTGCAAGAAAAAAAACAGTAACTGTTTCACGAATATATTTCAATGGACAATCATACCTCAACGTATACTCTTCCATCCTTTTTTATACATAAAAACAACTTAAACATAAATATGGGATATAAAGAAAAAAGAAATCTTAATTTATAAAAATATATAATTTGTTATAGTGAAAGAATACAACTCTACATGAACATTAATAAATAAGTATAAATATTAACAAATGTAAACTGAGAAACATATAATTAAAAAAAAGAGAATAAAAAATCAATGAGGCACTTAAACGTATATATTAGTGTCCCTTATTTTGTCAAAAAAAAACATTTTTTTTCACCCCCTAAATATTTTCCATTTGGTTTGATTTACCCAGAAACAAAATTTTATCTCAATAGGATGACGTTAACCCGTGCCGACTTGAGCGCCAAATTTGAATGTTAGGATTTATAGGTTTATTAGTTCTAAGTCAGTAATTGAATACATTTTTACTCTTTAGAGTGCACGATGGTTTTAAGTACGAGTATTCTTAATTATTTTTTTAAAATTAGATATTATACATTCATCAATAGTTTTTACACTGACTTAGAACTAATAAACCTATAATTACTAACATTCAAATTTGGCGCTCAAGTCGGCACGAGTTAAGGTCATCCTATTGAGATAAAATTTTGTTTTTGAGTAAATCAAACCAAATAAGAAATATTTAGGGGGTGAGAGCAAAAAAAATCGCTTTTGACAAAATAAGGGACACACTAGGATAAAGATCTGCTTAGTCATAGTCCATAACAGTATTTAGGTGCCAACTTTAATTTATGGGAGTGAAAGAAGGTATACACGGGTTGAAAATGTATGTCAGAATACGGAATGAAATAATTACAGATAAATGTGAACGTAAAAGTGGTGTGTTAAATAGCACGTAGAAGAGTACTCTTAGATAGTTCTGGCACATGAAAATATTTATAAAAAAAGACTTAAAAAAACAAATATGCAGTGCAAATATGAGTGGAAGCCGATGTAGAGGAAGACCAAGGAATGACATTTTGGATAAAGTGAATGATATTTTGAAAGAAGGAAATGAAAAAAATAGACGAAAGCGTAGGATCTGTATAACAAAGTTTATGGATGTGTAAGAAGAGAAATATGTGTGCCAAGATACGAAAGGTTGACGTCCTTATCTATCCCAGCAAGCCAAAGACGTTATGCTATGTATGTAAAAAAAAACTTTCAATGAACAGTAAATAATTGCAACAATTTTCAAATCATGTTAAAATATAATTATATTGATAGAAAGGAAGAATGAAGTACACTTAAAAATATAATTATATTGATAGAGAGGAAGAATGAAGTACACTTAAAAATATAATTATATTGATAGAGAGGAAGAATGAAGTACACTTAAAAATATAATTATATTGATGGAGAGGAAGAATGAAGTACACTTAAAAATATAATTATATTGATAGAGAGGAAGAATGAAGTACACTTAAAAATATAATTATATTGATAGAGAGGAAGAATGAAGTACACTTAAAAATATAATTATATTGATAGAGAGGAAGAATGAAGTACACTTAAAAATATAATTATATTGATAGAGAGGAAGAATGAAGTACACTTAAAAAAATACATAAATCTATACATACAATTACGCCATTTTATCGTCGGGATAGACAGAGAAAACAGAGCGCCAAACTTTTCTATCTTCATGCACATCCTAAGCCTCTTCTACACACATACTCCTTCTCATACAACTTCCACGATTTCTTTGACTTTCTACGTTTCCTACTTTTAATATATTATTGTACTATCTGGTAAGCTTATTGCCATCTGACAGATATCTTAATAAGTAGACCTTGAAGTTATCTACATACATACCATCATGCCGTTTCCCTGGTGAGGTAAGCAGAGAGGATAGATCGCCAGACTTTCCTATCTCGACATACATATTTCGTCTCACCCACATCCACACACCCTCTCATATAACTCCTACTGAAATTACTCTGATTTCTTACATTTCCTTCTTTTTTAAATATTAATTTGATCCAACCATAATCTCCTTGGTCTTCATCTCACACGTTTTATCTAACATTTTCAATATATACGAGTAAATATGTTTTGTTAGTTTTTCTTCATTCATTCGTTTCACATGTCTAAACCATCTCAGCGTGCTGTTCTTCATATTACTCAACACATCAGCTATAAGTTCGCATTAATTCCAAATAATTTCTTTCCTTATTCTGTCATACATTGTTCCTTTATGTATTTGGTTCAAAGCACGTCTTTATTTTATTTTTATCATTTTTAATGTCCATGATTCACTCCCATACAGCAAAGTTGGCACCAAAATACTATTGTGGATTATCATCTCGGCAGATTTTGATACTACAAATATAAAGGTTCAAACGTAAATGAAACGTTGCAATGGTATTAAATAAAACCCTTATAACTTTATAACATTTAATCTAATTAAAAAAATAATAATAGATCTTTACGGCATTTATTTAAAAAATTTATTTTTTAATATAATTTCGTAAATAGAGGAGTTAATGTAAAATATATTTTTCTTATAAATCAATGTTAAACAATTCGCTTTGTAACAATATAATCACGAAAATGTAATTCTATCGTATTTTTCTTGAATTTGCCTGTATTTATTATTAGTAGTATCTCTTTTTTCATCTAACCAATCGTGAGATATTACAATACTCATTAGATTTTTTTAACATTACACGTGTTTTTGTAGCGTTACCGCCTGATGGATCGATATTTTTCAGTGTTCGTTGGAAATCAACAGGGCCTCGGTGTGAAGGCTATTTCAAAAACATTTTACTATCGATTAATTGTTCCAAAAGTTATTCATCATATAGGTTTATAGTTTTTGATTGCTTATTATTATTTATTTTATTCATTTCACCGCTGAAATAAAATAAAATAATTTATTAAAAATTAATAAATTAATATTTTATCTGAGATGCCTTTCCCTCTATCAACCTATAAAACATAAATATAATTTTCCATGAAGAATAAAACATATTTAAATTTTGGTTTAGCGTAAAGCGATAAAATAATAAATAATCTTGCTTAATATTACAAAACTCATTAAATTGAGGACGCAGTAACGTCTGTCTAACACATCACCGTTAAATTGAGGACGGAGTAACGTCTGTCTAACACATCATCGTTTTATTTTGAGTGCTAAAAATTTCAAAATATTATCTAAAAGTTGAAATGGAAAAAAAAACTACTGTACTGTGAAGACGTTTCTGATACAAACTTATGAAAATCGACAAGTACTATATTTCATGGTAGATTGTTATTCCTTGATTAGTTTTCGATTGTTTTCTTTCAAAGTGTGCTTTCCTAAAAATATGAAGATACGAGGAAGAACCCAATATAATGGCCGCTTTATTGATATCATTAGTAATTAACTATTTATAATTTGAGTACATATTTGAAGAAAATTATCAAATTAGTTTTATAAATTCAAAATCTTACTATACACGCAATTGTGATTAAATAATTTGATTGAATAATAAAAACATAATAATAATTCGATGTGCACTGTTGAGCTAGACTTCTGTTTAGTAGGTCGCCGGTTCAAAAAGCTGAACTTTGTTATTTTTCTCGAATAACTCAAGTACTTTACAAATATTTTCGGAAAAAAAATGCCTGTGAATAATTCAGATAAGAAAAAAGCAAATTACTAATACAAAAGGTACGAAATATTTCCTTTACCATCAAAAAGCTAAAGCCCATCTTATTTGATGATCAAAATGTGTTCTACCATACAGATACAAAATACTACCATACAGATACAAAACACTACCATACAGATACAGGTTATTTAATTAAAAAATTAAACACAAACTTTTAAAATTATTTGGTAACATTAATATTTTAGAGAGACTGATAACACAATTAATGTATTTGTAATTTGTTTTATCAAACACAAAATACTACCATACAGATACAAAATACCACCATACAGATACAAAATACCACCATACAGATACAGGTTACTAGTTAATAAAAAAATCAACACAAACTTTTAAAATTATTTGGTAACTAAAAACTTTTAGAGAGACTGATAACACACTTAATGCAATTGTAATTTGTTTTATCAAACATTGTTTATTCCACTTTATGTAACGGTATAACACTACCGGCTTCAAGGTTTTCACATTTTTTTATTTAACCTATCGAGTTTATTATGGCTATTTCTTCCAACCAATTAGAAAGATGTTTTAATGGGCCCTAAGTGAAAACCATACTGGAATTCCTTTTTTTTATCTGGGTTCCAGCGGGAATTGAACCCGCAACCTCCGGATAGACGTCTGTCTATCGCTTATCTAAGCGTCTTACCACCAGGCCACGGAGGTCGCCAGAGGAGCACAAACAAGACTTGTGTGTGTTTTCCTGATGATGAGATGAAAACCTTGAAACCGATAGGGTTACACCGTTACATCAAGTGGAATAATCAGTGTTTGATACAACCAATTACAACGTCTTTAAACCTCCATAATGTTATTGCTTTAACTATAAATAATATATAATTAATACAATAGTGAAAATTACTTTTAACTATGAAATTAAGTTATTATATTAATGCTTAAATAGCGAAAATCATTTAAACTATAAAAAAGCAAGAATATAAGTTTTGTATTAATACTCAAGTTACGAAAAAAATCTTGAATTTATAAAACTGTAAGAAGAATTTGTATCGACATTTAAATAGTGAAAATCCTTTAAAACTGTTATTGAAACTTTTTTATTTTTAAGATTGTATTTATACTTAAATAGTGAAAAAATCCCTTAAAACTCTAAGAAGAATTTGTATTGATACTTAAATAGCGAAAAAATCTCTTAAAACTGTAAGAATACTTTGTATTGATACTTAAATAACGAAAATCTATTAAAACTGTTGAACAGAAACAAGAGTTTGTATAAATTACTAGCTTTGAGTTCCGTGCCTACTCTAGTGATATTAAACTCCAAGACTCAATTACTGGGGCTGAATACTCTTACACTGGTTTGATTCTCATTGGTACCCTGTTTTTTTAAGTCTGGTTTTCACTTTAGGCCTCTTTAACAACTGTCTAGATGGTTGGGAGATATTCCCACATGGTAATATATCTGATACATTGTAAAATGTGTAATTCAATACAGTAAAAAGTTCAACATTTACAATACAGCAAAAAGTTTAAGATTTATAAAATAATCCTTTAAGAACGAAAATCCTAAAACAGTAAGAAAAAATTGTGTTTATACTTAATAGCGAAAATCCCTTAAAACAATATGACTGTATGAAGAGTTTCTACTTACACTTAAATAACTAAAATCGCATAAAAATATAAAATAGTCAGAAGATTTCGTGTATACACTTAAATAGTGCAAATCTATTATAACTATAAAACTGCAAAAAACTTATACTACAATATATATACTTAAATAGCGAAAATATCTTAAAATAAATCAGCAAAATGAGTTTTGTGTTCAGAGAAAATATTTTTGGTCTATTTTTCGAGCGTACGTGTCGAAACAAAATACAAAATAAAATATGGTATGGACTCAAAAGAAAATAAAAATAGTATATTTAGTAAATTTAACTTATTTCCGACCATTTTTTTTTATTTGTGGGAATCTACATCATACCAAGTCCCTTAAGTATACCTTATGAATTTTATTTTCAATATTCAATAATAAGTTAGTAGTGAGCCAGTCTTCTCGGTTGTGGGTTTGAGTCCAGTTAAATAATATTTTTTCTTAACATAGGATTAAACCAGTTTTCACTTAAGGACTCTAAAACAAGGTTTTTGGTTGGTTAGAAAAGATTGCCACAAAGCAATAAGCTCATTAGATTGTACTGTATATAATAAACGTCTAATACAATATTCGACGATCTCTCCGACTACCAGGTCTTCATTGGATTCGATTTGTGATATTATTTAAGAAATTAAAGGATCTTAGCCAGTTTTTCCTTCCAGACCTTTAATATATTTTAGAATAGAAAAAAATCCAAATGGCAACAATCCCTCCAGGATCATATTTTTTTTGTCTCATTAACATCCGTTCATCGCATGAATCGTCTTTTTTATCTCTTTACTTTTCAACAAAAGTTTTACCAATATCTTTACGGGAGATATCTTTTTCTCGTAATTTATAATATTTTAATCAATCTTGTTAAGATTCATTTTCAACGAATATCCTTTAGTAGAACAGTTAATTAAACATCTTATAAGTTTATTTGAAAGCAAAATGTAAACAAAGTTTAAAATCTCTTCTGAAAGTTTAAAGTAAAAATATCCGTTAGTCAATAATATAAGGCATGCAGCATCCGCCCTGAGGTACTCCACCCTCCCGGTAACATTAGCAGGAGCCCTGACACTAGCGCTCAACTGCCATGGAAAAACCGCCTCAAACATAATGATATAAATAATACCAGAACCTAGTATCAATGTTACAGGGGGTGAGGGGGGGCGAGCAGGGGTGCATCACTCTCTCCACCCAATTCAACATCCCCCCTTCAACAGAGCAAGGGGGGAATGAAGAGGCAAATTGCACTAGTGTTAAAAAGTGCCGATCGATAAGGAAGTGCTTCTCGGTGATGCTGTTTAAAATTGTGTGAGTAAGATTTTATTTCAAAACTCTCCGTCACTGTGTTGGTGCGTAATGAGTGGGGGGGGGGGTTTAAACGGGGGTTTGGGAGGGGGGTGTTCACGAGGGGGGCGCATCAGTAAAACGCGAATTTTCTATGTATTCGTTTTCCAACGCCCCCCTCCCCCACCCCCTGAACAGGCGCGCAGCCTTAATATTATTATTTTGTATTGATGTGCGTTCAATAATGCCGTGTATTTTTCCGCATGCTGTTCGACTGTGGGACACGAGGGACGGATGAAGGGAGAGGATGAGGGGGAAAGGAGCGATTTTTCAGAGGTGCAGGGGGCGAACGCGCGCATACTCATTTACGATTCATTAGAAAAATGAGAGAATTGTCGTATCGAAAGTTTTAGATACATGAATTTATTTTTATATTAATAATTTATTTATTAAGTCAATATTTTTATAAAGACTCAATTAAATGTACATAATGTCATGCGAAACATGAACAACCATCAATCGAGCAGATTCCATTCAAATCTTCAAAAATTAAATCCTACGTAGAATATTTGAAAAAATGGAAAGTAACGTATCTGCAAGAATGTTGAACTGTACAATATTTACCAGCGTCGAAAATATTATTTCCCAGATAAGTTAATCAAAATGATTCAAGCATGCATCCAAGATTTAAAGACAGTTGTAAAGGTTGATTGACAATATTCCAACAGCTTTCATGTAAAAACGGAGTTGCGACAAGGTAATTTGTTTCATCAGTTTTTTTCGACCATCACTCGAGAAGGCTGTACAGGCTATAGGAAACCTTTCATCATTGAATCTTAATACCGTTATGTGATCCTTGAAGTTTAACTAGTTAAGGAGGCCATTTTTTCAGAAAATTTCGTATACTTGGACAATAAAAATAAGGTAGGCATGAACATCCAAACAATGAGGATTCAAAGTAAAACCAGAGCGTCCGAAGCACTTTACAGCCCCTGAGTTGTAAGGTATTGTCTCAAAATGCAAAACTGAGAATGCACAACTCTGACTCATGTTAATATGTGGGCCCAAAGCTTGGCTAATGAAACCCAAAGATCAATTAAAGTTCCTCGAACCCCATAATATGAACGATACTTGGCCCAAAACCGGATGTAAGAGAATAACAACTAAGATCTAATGAAAAAACTTAAAAAATAACGAGATAAACGTTTATTACCAACAACATAAGTTGTTAACACAAATAAGCTACGTAAGTAGGTCTTAGATGACACGGTCTACAGAGATGACTATGCAAGCCCAACAATACACAAGAAATCCACTTGCCAGGCCAAGACAGAAGCTTTCATATGACGCGCTACATGAGAAGGCTGGGACTAAAGAAAGACTGGCAAAATATGGTGAGTGACCGGTTAGCTTGGAGAAAATTAGTCCGGGAGGCTAAAACTCTAAATGAGTTATATGGCAATCTAAATTGGATCTCATGACACTTGGAGTAGATATTAGCTACCGACGATGGCGTAATGCATTTTAGGTCAATCAACGGAAGAGGAATGAATAATATGAAAATAAAAGGAATATAGTGTTATGTTAAACGGAGTCATTTCATGCGTACCTCTAATTTAATTAGAAAAGGATACGAAAAAATATTAATATTATGAAAAGATTTTTTAGGAAGGACATATTCATCCATTCCTGGTTAAGCATCTCAGTTAACATTAAGATACCATGAAATATAAAAATTTAGACTAAAAATCATAAAGAGATCACGAAATACAGACATTTTGATCAAACACCAGAAAACATATCGCGATATACTGATATATTAATCCAACACCAGAAAACATATCGCGAAACACTGATATTTTGATAAAAACCTAGTAAATGTAACTTATATTATTTACTCGTATTTTTTTTCATTTCTGTTACATTTTATAAACGAATGCTTTAAACAGTTCTGATCTGCCGTTACACTTTAAGATGCTGGTTAAAATGTTTTGCTTGAAAGACCTCGATAGTAAATGGATCAATGCATAAACTTTTTACCATCGAGGCTCGTGCTAAGAGATCTTTTATCGAGCTCTTCGTCAGGCAATATAAACATTAATTATAATGCGTAACCTATTTAATCGGTCGTATGAAGAAAACGTGGTAGGTAGTGTATTAGTGGATATAAATAAATGCTATTTTTTTTAACTATATGACAGTTGGTATTATTTCTCTTTGGGTAAATCGCTCTTTCGACTATTAAACAGGCTAATGATTAATTAAATTTTGCCTATGAGACTGTAATATTTGTTTAAAGTGGTTACTAAAATAAAGTCAAATGAATTCAGTGATTTTTTTATAGAATAAACTTTCAATAGCACAAATAATGTAAAAAATCTTCACAAATTAAAGGGAGGCAGTATGATATTTTTTATTCCGAATAAATTCAATAGTGATTCATTTTACTTGTAATCAAGAAAATCATAATTTCCTTCAAGTTACTTCAACAGATGTTTTTGAAAATCATCATGACGACCTTCATAGCCTAGTTGGTAAGACGCATGTGTTTTAACCCGGAGGTTGAAAGTTCGATTTGCGTTTGAACCCAATTTATTTTTACAAAAAGCATTCCAATCTGGTTCACTCATGGCCTTTTTAGCATTTTTCTGATTAATTAGAAGAGATTGCTACATAGCAATAAGTCCGTCAGTTTGTATTATATACAACGAAAGTGTAATAAAATACAATCATCATCACCAGCACCAGATTCTTTGAAGAGATTCGCTTCTCTTGAAAATGAAAATCTGAAAAATTATAATTGCTTTAAAAAAAAACTTTCGATGGCAAAAGAGTTCACAGAAAAATTATAATTGCTTTAAAAAAAAACTTCCGATGGCAAAAGAGTTCACAGTTTGAGAAGCGGCCTGGGATCTCGTCAAGGAAATAAAATATCAATTCAAGATTCGCGAAGATCACATTCAACGACGTTTTGTTATTAAGGTCAGAGGTCATAGTTTTTGACATTCTTTACTTTTTACTTTTAAATCACGTGATTTATACATGAAAGAATGAATACTATTTGGGGGGGGGGGGGGGGGAGTTGTGATTCTTTCATTTGAATTTCTTCGAAAAGGGAGTCCATTCTTTCGTGCCAACCTGTGAAGTATCCCTTGCACACACACACACACACACACACACACACACACACACACACACACACACACACACACACACACACACACACACACACACACACACACACACACACACACACACACACACACACACCCTACCCACGCCCTACCCACGCCCTACCCACGCCCTACCCACGCCCTACCCACGCCCTACCCACGCCCTACCCACGCCCTACCCACGCCCTACCCACGCCCTACCCACGCCCTACCCACGCCCTACCCACGCCCTACCCACGCCCTACCCACGCCCTACCCACGCCCTACCCACACCCTACCCACACCCTACCACCCACAACCTACCCACACACCCACACCCTACCCACACCCTACCCACACCCACACCCCCACCCACACCCACCCAACCCCCACCCACACCCTACCCACACCCACACCCTATCCACACCACACCCAGCCCACGCCCTACACTCTCCCTACCCACTCCCTACCCACACCCACACCCACACCCTACCCACCCCCACACCCTACCCACACCCACACCCTTACCCACACCCACACCCACACCCAAACTCACACACCCTCTTTTTAGTTCAGGAGAGGAAGAGAGTGTGTGTTCTCTCTAGCTCTCCCGAGCTAAGAGTGTTCGTACGTATGATATTGGCTTGCTTTTATACCTTCACGGCTTCATTCCGCGTTAATTGTGTGACATATTGTAGTGGCATCTATCGATAAATCTAATAAAAAATCAAACATATTAACAGTATTATGACTTTAGTATTGCTGCCCGAATTAGGGTGGATAGGTCCAATTTTAAGTAACCGGCGTTTCTGCTTTACCCCACTCCGATATCAGGTGAGTAGCCGCGAGCAGTGACTATTTGAACAGGGCCGACCTTAATTAAATTTCATATTGATTCATATTTATGTTTTTTTTTAAACTTAAAGATGGAATATTTGATCTCTGTGCAGTACATAGCGAATGCAATGGAATTCGATTGACGTTGAGATTAATGACATCTTTTGAATTTATTTACCCTTCCAGTAAGTTTAGTATAAACAAAATCCTCAGACATAAACCACTGAACTCGTTATATTTATCGGACACATGGCTGTCTATATATGAATTTTAGAGGGCGAGCTTTATGTTTATAAGAATATCTCTATAAACGAATTCAAGTCGAGCATTCGTTCAACATTATTAATTACGATGAAGAAAACGAGTCCAGAGAGTGCTAGATTATATTTCACAAACGTTGAAGAAAGCCAATATGTAACTCATACTGATATACTGGAAGATGATGCAATGAAAACTTTTAATTTGTTGAATGAGGTGGACTGCTCAATATTACCGATATCTCTATATGAGAGAGTTCGGTGTCTATCCATGGCTTTATCCTACTCAGTTTCTGCTGGGTATGCTCGGGTATAACACCTTGAGCGTAAGAAGAGATCTGCGTCTCCTGGTATACGTTGTCAAACTCGTTCGAGGAGTTGTGAGCTGTCCAGCATTACTACAAAGATAAGCGTTACATGTTTCTAACAATTACACTAGACTGCGCCGGCAAGAACTGTTCTCAATAACATACGCAAGAACGGGTCTTCCAGCCGCTATGCCTGTTGGAAGGGCCTTAACTCTTCTGAACGGGAGTGCTTTGGATATTGACATATTTCATATCACATTACCAAAAGCATGATTGAGCGCGTTAGAAAGCACTCATCAACGTACTTAAGTGACTGTGAATATATGTATATAATATGTTTGTGTGTACGAGTATATACTCGTATGTATGCATATACATTATTTTTTATTTTATATAATTTTTTATTTTATTCTGTGTAATTTTTCCCTTTTTTTAATATGTCTTGTATTTTTCAAAGTAATTGGGCAAAGCCTGTTTTGAAAAAATAAATAAATAAATAAATTACTGGATGGCATAAACACCATTACTTACAAAATGTCCATATACATGCAGTAATGCATCTTTTGGGAAATCAATTTACTGGGGTTGCTAATATATTTTACCATAGTCTGTTGTGCTATAAAAGAGGTTCGATTGAAGAATTAGTCAAGTGTTGAATTTGTACAGTATGGTTTTTGAAGTGTTGAATTTGTACCACATGAATGTCAATAGGGCACTCGGTGCGGGCAGCGAGCGGGCAGGACTTGGGGCGGTCCCGTGTCGTAAATTCAACAAAATTGTCAAATTTTTATATGTTTGATATAACTTTGATTTGTTTACTAGCTTACTTGATTAAATTATTTTGTATTATTTTAATATGTGTCTTTATATATGGTTTTATTGACTTCTTCTGAATTGTTTTTAAGGTTATTTTCCTTCGTAAAGAATGGTTCATATAGCTCGCCAAAAGCTGAGCTGTTTATCGCTCGAAAAAAATACGAATTTGAAACCCACTTACAGTAACTACTATTGTTATAATAAGAAGTAATCGCAGTCATGGCGCAAGTGAAGTACCGACCTGCGGACTGACGGGGATCAAAGTGTGTTATATCATTCTTATGTTCCTGACCAAATGAGAAGAATGATAAGTCTCGAGCGTAACATTTGTAAAGGGTTAATGTTTAAAAAAAAGAATATAGTTTCGAAAATATAACAAATTAATATCATTTGGCAGTTAGGTCCTTCCAAACGATATTTGTAATGATACTGAAGAGAAGCCAAAAAATTTGTCAGCCAAAATAAACTTATAGAAATACATGTCACAATTACGGAATTTATTTTTCCTTAACTAAATAGTTTACAATTAAATTAACTAGAAATCACAAATACCTTTTACCACATTTTTTAAAAAATAAAACGTATTCTTATGCAAACAGAGTAGCACATCGCTAATTTCGAATTGGCAAATGCACGACCAAGCACCTCTTGTTCACCTCAATGCCCTTGTTACACATTATTCATAAATAAAGAAAATGGGTTCATATCTTAGCTAAAAGTTCAACTCAACTTTCATAGATGGTGTTCATTTTCTTAGTGCAAAAAATATCGTTAAAGATATAAAATACCTTTTCATATGTTGAACGTCAAGTTTTTTGATTCATCGAAATAAAAGCCCTTTTTTATCCTTAAACTTGAAAATCTTATCAAATTTGAAATAAGACAGTTTTTTTTATATGTATCACAAAAATATTATAACCAGTAACACACAATGGTTCCTGTGAAGAAGGAATCAATATTGAAAATTTAAAAATATCCATTTAAAATGTCTAACGAATTCAGCCTTTGTCACGAGAACTATCATATTGCATTTTAAAGACACCCTTGATGTGTATTTTTTGTTCAATTTTTCGTTTACATAGAACGATGTCTAATAAATTCTGCCTTTGTCACGAGAACTATCATATTGCATTTTAAAGACACCCTTTATCTGTATTTTTTGTTCAATTTTTCGTTTACATAGAACAATGTCTAATAAATTCAGCATTTGTCACGGCAACTATCATATTGCATTTTAAAGACACCCTTGATCTGTATTTTTTTGTCCAATTTCTCGTTTACATAGAAAAACTTGTACTCCAGAGAATAAATTCTTTGGAATTATGAAATTCTTTAGAAACTAAAACTATGAAAAAATCCCTCATATAATTATTCTACATCTCATATTTAGTTGATTGGTCAACTTATAATTAAGGTGAGGACAAGGAAATGTAGTTTATCGTCAATATACTTACATTTATTTAAAAAAAAAACATTGTAATCGAATTTATCGATATTAAATAGGGCAAGAGAGATCGATATACTAATTTTCATACTTAAATATCATCATGTGTGTCCCTTGCGGTTTAAGCAGACAGTACACATATTTATGCTTTTTTACGGAAGCACACAACTTTCGCCTCCTCCAAATTCCAACATCTCGTCATACACAATTGTAATCCAGACATGTTTTCCTCGGTCTAACGCTTTCATGTACACCTCACACTCCTTACTTGTTCATGTATACTCGGAGTCATTATTTTTCTATTCATTCTCACTACATATCTAAACCATATTAACACCCCTTTCTTAATCGTAAATAAAACTCTATTATACAGGATGGCAACTAAAAGACTGAATGATATAAAACAAAAATAACTTTTACAAACACACGTTTTTTTAAATTATTTTATTTGGAAATATAATACATGAATTTTCGTTAATATTATGTGTGAAAAAAATATCCCTCAAATGACCATTTTCCTGCTCACAAATACAGGCTCTTTCCACAGAATTTTCCATGACCGCACACAAGGTTTCATGTCATAAACGTCGGATTTCGGCTCAAATGTTCTCCCTAAGTTCTTTAATTGTTCGAGGTTTATTTACGTAAACCCGTTCTTTCAAGTAGCCCCACAAAAATAAGTCTAGTGCCGTCAAATCAGGTGAACGCGGAGGCCAAAAAAATTTAGCATTTTTTGAAATTATACGTTCACCGAAAATTTCTCGCATGAGGTCCATCGTCACCTTGGCAGTGTGTGCAGTAGCTCCATCCTGTTGGAGCCATATCTCCTAATTATCTTCGACCGCTGGACGTAAAAATTTTTCAAGCATAGTCCTATACAGCGCCCCGTTGATTCTTTCTGGTTGACCTTCCTCATTTTCAAAGAAATAGGGGCCGATAACTATTTTAGCCATAACACCGCACCAAACAGTGCAATTTTGAGGATGCAATTGATGCTGATGTAATTCCCTGAGATTCTCAGTATCCCAAAATCTGCAGTTTTGTTTGTTGGTGTACCCGTTGAAATAAAAATGGGCCTCATCACTCATTATCAAGTTGTTCAAAAAGTTGTTGTTATCTCTGGCTAGGTGTTGAAATCGAATGGCGTACTGCAGGCGCTGCTGAGTATCTAGGGGTAGCTTGGACCATTTGGATATTGTATGGAAACATTTTTAAATCCAGTTTCAGAATCTTCTGAAGCGATGTTCTGGCGATGCCTAGTTGAGCAAAGCGACGACGGGTAGAGACAGATGGATCCTCAAGGACACGTTGCTGTACAGTTTCCACCGCTGCGTCAGTGCGCACAGTGCGCTTAGAACCTCTTCCCGGAAGATCGCCGACTGGTCCAGTTCTTTCAAACCGGGCGATTAGGTTCCGAATCATGTTATCGCTAGGAGATACTCTGATATGCTCTATAATCTGTAAACAAAGAAAATAAAAAAGATTAAAAATCAACAAGTTAAGACTTTTTCTAACCCTTTAGTCTTTCAGTGGCCACCCTGTATATGCATATATTTGTGATTTAATATTTCTTCGTGCACGCATCTTATCTTACTTTTATCCTTTGCCATATCCAAGCTTCACTTATATACGTCAAGGTAGGCACCAACATAATATATGGGCATCGTTCTCTGTTAAAATTCACACACCACACGTAAATTGTATTGTATAACACCTTTGTTGTACACCGTACAACCTGGCGGGCTTGTTGCCATGTGGCAATATCTTCCAGCCAACCAGAAATATGTTAAACAGGCCTTAAAAGAAAACCAGGCTGAAATCCTTTTTTTTTTAATCTGGGTTCCAACGGAAATCGAACCCGCAACCTCCGGGTTGGAAGACAAGTGTCTTACCAACTGGGCCACGGAAGTCGTCGGTAAATATACTTCCCAGAAAACAGAACTCATTCTTCCTTATCCAGTTTCTCTGATTTAACCCGTGATTGCAATTTTGTGTAGGTAACAAACACATATGTTACAAGTGTGATATAGTTTAAACAATTTTTCTATAGTTATTACATTCGTTACGTTTTAGTATCGATTCTTTGATCATTGAAACTGTTTTGCTTCTAGCATGTGTAATCTCTCTCTCTATTATATCTTTCAACGTTTTTTTATAAAGTACCAGTCACTCTGGATATTGGACGACTTATGTTGCATAGTTGCTTAGATGCTGGTCTTCCAGCCGGAAGGTTTTGGATTCGATTCCCAATAGCACCCAAGAAAAGTTCCCAGTCAGATTAAATAGTTCGTCTGGTTACAAAACTCGCATGCATTGCGATTGCGAGTTTTGTTGCCTGTCTACGTACAGTATTATCTTCATCACGTACGAAGGCGGACTACGGATAAATTGCCTCTACTCTAGTAGTTCTTAACCCGAAGAATTATTTTTTAGGTATAAATGCAATTTTATCTCCCGGTCACGTTCTTTAACATGGTCACACCATCAATTTGGACATATTGAGGGATATCATACAAATCATACGGATTTTACAACAAATAATTTGCTAAACTACCTCCTAGTTTTTCGGTAAATATTCTTGCTATTTCAAAAAAACATTGTTAATATACTAATATTTTAATATTAATTATATATAAACTATAAAAAATCTACAAAATTAATATACAAAATGAAAGAAAAATCATGTAATGTCCAAAATCCACATTTATATTTAAA
This sequence comes from Odontocerum albicorne, assembly GCA_949825065.1. NCBI lineage: Eukaryota > Metazoa > Arthropoda > Insecta > Trichoptera > Odontoceridae > Odontocerum > Odontocerum albicorne. Next base: position 16,056,096 of record OX463847.1, on the reverse strand, counting down.
TGCAGAAAACATAATAATCATATTGAGCTATATAGTGTTTTTTTTTCTTAACTGAACATTTTAAAGTACCATATGTCTGATATCGCTATTTAATCCATTAAAAGTTCCGGAAGCTACGCTTCGCTGTGTTGTGTCACCAAACATATTGTTTATTGAAACCCTTATAAACATATATTTTTTTAACTCTTCTATAATAATTTGATATTAGTTATATATGGTCTTTCAGAATGTTGTACAGCGTGGTTTGGCTCATGATGCTGACGTTTCGAAAACGTTTTCATTTTCAAGTCTTACTTTTTATCAAATTCGTTAAAAGTTTATTAAAAACAAGCCCTGTAAATGAAAACTAAAACGTTTTCAAAACTTCAGAATCATGATCGATCCACACTTTAGAACTCTCCAAGATACATTTTACAATTGACACGAAGAACTGCGAAAGACTCAAAACATATAATTTGATACATTGTAACCTGTTAAGTTTCACATTATAGGTATAACAGTATACCCCTACCAGTTTCAAGGTTTTCCCCTCTTCATCAGGGAACACACACATGAGTCTTATTTGTGCTCCCCTAATAATGAAGTGAACACCTTAAAACCGGTAAGGTTTTACCGTTATATAAAGAAGAATAAACAAGTCTCAAACTCTGGAGGAAACTCTATTCAAGGGTGCGTATTTCGTTATATTTCAGCACTAATGTTACTGATTCAATTTTTATCAATTCAAATGACAATTTTATATTTTACCGTTTAGAGTAAATTCTCCTCGAGGGCATCTCAACTCGGAACTCAAACCCAATATTATAAAACAAATGAAACCTGGCAGCTATAGCACCGCCCGAGCAAATAATATTATTTGCTCGGGCGGTGCTATAGTTGTCAGGTTTATTTGTATGTTTATGAGGCATTAAATGAAAACCAAACTGAACACCTTTTATATATTTCTTTTAATGTGGGTTCCAGCGGGAATCAAACCCGTAACCTCCTATGCATCCTATGCATCTTACTAACTATGCCACGGAGGTCATCCGAGCTCAGGATGATCTCCAAGCCTTAGTTGGTAAAACTCTTGTCTTCTCATCCGATTATTTTTAACAGTTCAAGATTTATTTTCATTTACGACCTCTATAACATTTTCCTGGATGTTCGAAAGAGATAACATGGCAATTAGTCCACCAGGTTGTACTATATACAACAAAATAGTAATACAATACAAATATATATTTTCACAAAGTTACGCCTGCATTATTTAAGCTAATTTAAGAAGGTTTATTACTTATTGCCTCAATTTTTTTTCTAATGTTGGAAGTAATTGCCGCATGGAAATAAACGAATTAGGTGGCAGTGTTTACAATAATGTCGTAATAGATTATTTTATAGAATAGTGGCAGTTTTGTTACATCAACCGAAAATATGTTAAAAAGTGATTGTGAAGAAAACATACTGAGTCCATTTTTTTGTTGTTTCGTATTGAATTCACGTTGTATGCAGTATAACTTGACGGGTTTATTGCCATGTGGAAATCTTTTACAATCTAACTAAATGGTTTTAAAATAAGTCATAAATAAAAAGCAGACCAGAACCCTTTTTTTAAAAATCTAGGGATAAATGAAAATCGAACAAACAACCTCCAATTCGGAAGACAGACGTCATGTCGATCTTGTCACGGAGGTCGTCTGATTAGTAAGATGATTAGTATTTTTTTAAACCAACTATAATCAAATCCTAAAACCAGAGGATGAAGATGAACGTTATACCGTCTGAGCGTTAATACAGCGACACAAAACTTACATACATACATATCATCACACTATGTCCTTGCGGGGTAGACAGAAAGAACATATCTGCAATTTTTTCTATCCGAGCATACAACTTTCGCCTCCTCCGTATTCACACATTTTCTCATGCTCAATCCACTTCCAATGTGCATACTTTTCACTTAAAATTCTTTCAAAATCTGTTCCATTTAATCCAGCCACGTTTTCCTCGGTCTGCCTCTTCCACACACACCTTGCACTTCTGACTTGCATACTCGCTTAGTCATTCCATCTTTATCTTACTCAATAAATCCGTTTTATTCGTATGTTAATTTTTTATTCTTCATTTCGCATACATTCGCACTACAGAAATAAATCTTTTTTTTTTCACTATGCCAATACTTTTGTGACAAGAAAATAACTTTATTGTCAATTGTCAACTTGTTATTTTTTAAATCAAGATTATCAAATGTGAAAAAATTGAAAAATAATAACCAATACCGAAAATAGAAAAAAATATAAACAATGACGTTTACTGCTTTGAATATTTGAATGGTTGAATTAAAATAGGCACTAAGTACCAAAAAAAAAACAAAAAAAACTAAGTATGCAATTTCGTTATATATGTCATATACGAGTATAATAAAACTGCATACTTAGTATTTTTTTTGGTACTTAGTGCCTATTTTAATTCAACCATTCATTTATTGATAATGTAACAATTGTGTTGAAAATGCAAACCGTGGTTACTATTGCAAATTATCAAGAATACCTACAACCTCGTCAGTCGTATGATATTGATAAGCCTTCCTGGCTTAGTTGCCAAAACACATGTCTTGTAGCCCGGAGATTTCAGGTTCAATTACCATTGTTAACAATTTTTTAAAAGGGTGTTAGTCTGATTTTAAACTTCAGACCTCGTTAACATATTTCTGGTCAATTAACCCCACCAGGCTGTACTGTATGCAACGAAAACATATTATAATAATACAACACATATACACAAATGAACGAGCTTCCTGTAATATTTTTTAATAAAAAGGTTCAACTTTTACTTTGTAGATTCCACATTAGAATAAATCTGAATAAATTCATTTGTTTTTCCACATTTTTTATTGATCATCACGACACGTGTTTCTAATTCACTTAAATAAATCCTTGAAATACGTAAGTAGTAGAAAAATGTGTCCCGGAAATGAATGTGGACTATTGGTATCCTGTAGTTAAAGTGAGTGGCCTGACAGTTTATAACAACAAGGATCAATAGCCCTTGCGAAAGTCTTGAAGAGGTTGAAACAATGGTAGTTGGGAAATATTTATATTCGTTGATCGTGTTATATAAGTTTTGATTTAATTTTTTTTACTATTATACTATACATAACTCATTGATTAAAAGCACGTAATTTCAGACAAAATCTTACATTCAAATTGTTATAAAGTTCTTAGATTGAACTAAATACAGAAGCAACAACTTGCAAACTATACACAATAAATAGGTATTTGCGGGTTAACGAGTTCGAGTCAACAACATTTAGGTGTAATTTTTACAGACTCCTACAAAGTTACCTCATACTACACATATTAATTTACGATTCACTTGACGTGGCTGTAGAACGAATATTCAAGAGTTATCAGATGTGCACTATCCTTATTTATGTTGAAGAGATAATTGAAAAAATATCACATTACTTAGATATCACATTAAATAGAAAAAATATCACATTCTTTCATTCTAATTTTCCTTTGTTTCTATTTGTTCTTAAATGGATTCCTCTCCTCTTATTTTACTATTATTATTTCAAGGTTAATCATTTATTTGTTTTATTTTTACTTGAGTTAAAACGTATATTTTTTAATGTAAAACCTGGCCAGTTGGTTGATGACCATTAATTCAAATATATAACAAGCCAATTAGTTGGTGAAAATTAATTCACATACCATATAACAATAAGGTCGCTAGATGAACCATATATACAAAAGAATAAATAAAAAAATAAAAAACTGCTGGAGGAGAAATATTTCCTTGATTATATTTATTTTAAGTTAATTTACTCCAATACACGCTTAAGTATTTAAAAAAAATTAATCAGGAAAGCAGAGGTGAATTGTTTTCTTATTCAATCTATCAAATCTTAATATTATCTGCTATTTATATTGAATTGGTATTAATATTGTAGAATTATATTTTTGCATACATGTTGTGTACCTCTTAAGTTATGTTTTATTGTATTGCATCATTCTGCACAAAGGCTGAAATAAAATTGTTATTATAAATAATTTTCTACCAATTGTAAAACGCCAAACGGTTATCTAAAAAAATGTGGTAGACCTATTGAAACACTCTATTGCAGCATCGTAGGTCGAGAATGATTAAATAGATAGAAACTTTTCATAGATAGAAATTTTTCATTGTAGATGCTTTCTTCCATTTATAAAATAATTTTATGAAAATAACGTTCGAGTGACTATTATCAAATATAAAATTAAGGATTAACCCTTCGAGTGTCACACTCTTACAAATTATGGTACACACGGGGTTTTGAGCAATATGTGCCTTTTATAATATTTCGTCATTTAAACATAGCACTTATAAGTTATTATTAATTTTATATGCGTGTTACAGATATTAAATTGTAGTGTTTTTATTTGAACTTAAATCACATAAATATTAATCGACGTTCAAATAATATTTAAAAAGTAAAGCTTATCACGCCGAACTTTATTATTGGTAAATTGTGAATTTATTATATCTTACTTATAAATCTATATGTACTGTTAAGTTCCTGAATAAATTAAAAACAAAAACATCACACATATATTGTATAGTCATATAAAAATATGAAACAGACGTCATATCTATAAAGTGTCCTTCCGATATGTTACGAGATTACTTGAGGACTGGGACAGCGAGATCGCTATTGGTGGAAGAAAGCTATCAAATCTGAAATATGCCGATGACACGACTTTTATTACCACGTCAGAAGAAGAAATTAGCATGCTTCTTCCATAACTGGAATATGAGAGCAAGCTCATGGGCCTATAAATCAATAGGCAAAGACCAAGTTGACGATAATAAATCACAGAAACAAAATGGCTTTATTTACTTAGACTCCAGTACTACCAACAGTAAAGGCTGCGAGGCTGAGATAAAAAAAACTACAAGTGCTATTTCAATGCCGTAAAACATATGGAAGAGCAGAACTATCACGACGGCAGTGCGTCTAGTTAAGTCTCTTGTTTCCGTTATGTTTATGTACGGCATGGAGACGTGGAAACGGAGACCAAGTGAACGACGTTTAATAGATGCATTTGAAATGTAGTGCTGAAGAAAAATGCTACGAATTTCATGGACGACGAACTAATGCCTTCATTTTCAAAGAACTGAGATTCACTGATAGATTGTTGACAATATGCCTAAAATAAGTCTTCTAATTCTTTGGACATTGTACGTGGTCAAGGGAAGAATTTGGAAAGACTTATGGTCACTGGAAACATGGAAAGCCGACGCACAAGAAGAAGAGCCCCAATATGTTGAATTAACCAAGTGAGAAATGTAACAGGACTACTCTTAATAAATACTCCGAACTGTGGAGTGCAGGAATAGATTAAGAGAAGTCGTCAAGGGCTATCATGGGTCATGATACTCAGTAAAGAGCTACGCGTCACTGGCATGCTTTAAAAAGTAATTGAAAATTTCGCATCAAAAATGTATATAATTCCCGATTTTTCTTCCCCCTTCATCGTTTCTTCATATTTATTGTGTTTAAATCTCATTTTTATTGTTGATCTTTATATTGTTCATGTAAATTAATAATAATTTGATTAATGTTTGTGGGCATGAAACTTCCTTGACTTAGTCTCGTCTGGTTGGCTGGAAGAGATTGTCACCTTGCAATAAGCGATTCAGATTTTTATACAATGAAGTGTCAAATAAATAAATAAACAGGCATTCATATATCCCCCATATACGAGTACAAGCGGCAAACGTGACCATACTATTCGAGATAAGTACGAGTAGATCAGAGTAAGGTTCAAACCGGCGACCTTCTGCATATACTCGTAATTCCAATGCGTTACCGCGCACTTGAACCTACATTTATTTTTACAGTTTATGACAAAAAGATTGCGTCAGTACAAATTATACAAAACGTATTATTCGGTTTTATATTACAGTTTATGGTATGTAAAATTTTAGGAATAATGATATTTGTTTATGTGATTATCTCTCGAATTAAGAATTTTTAATTTATATCAAAGTGACAATATATAATTAAATTAATCATCTTTATTGGTAAATAACTATTCTCTCATATACGGGTATAATTCTGCAACTTACGTAATTATTTTGGCACATTATTAAATCTAGGAGTACGAATGGGATCAATGTTAAGTTATTTTTTATGCAACACTGAAATATATTCATAACCTTTCCGTTAAAATTAGTTTATAAATTTAAAAAATTATTTAAGGTTCAAATTAAAATATTTAAAAAACACGTAATTGTAGAGATTTGTTTATTAAAGCATCTAAATAGATTAAAAAAACAAAATACTATAGATTCTTAATAATGAAATACTAATTAACCCTTTGATTACCAGAGTTCAAATTAAAACATTTTTTTGAGAAAATTGTAATGACGATACAAATGGTTAGTTGGGCAATGTACGCGTACTACGCACCTATATATACGTACCCTCCACAGAGAAGGTTCATCAGCGTGTATATTGCGGGGCAGCGGGGGGCGGAATGCGAGGGGCGCGGTTTTTTAACAGGGTGGTTTTTTACCCCTCATTCCCCCCTCCCGCACTATGACGCGAGTGGGGGGGAATTTTTCAACCCCCACTCTCCTAATAACACGTGGAAGGGGTTTTTCCGGGTTGGACTGGAGAAGAGGGGGAGAGTAGGGAATGGAAATCGTAGTGTATTCGTATAATGGCTCTTATAATGGGGTTAGGAGGTTTTTTTTGGGGTGTCCCGGGAACTCCCCACCCCCTCTACGCGGGTCCGGGAAGCTGCGCTGAAAATTACACTGCGTGGGAGAGGTTGCCAGTGCTATATAGGGAAGTTTTCCCTTTGTACTGCAAATATACAAAATAGCAGTTGCCAGATATGACGGCGTGTTGCCAGGGCGCGAACAAATTAGTATTATTATTACTTTGGTGCTTAATTTTTTTAAGCGTTAATTATATCTCTCGTCATTTTTTACGATTACGGCGGATATGATTGTTAATTAAGAAGAGCGGTTTGTGGATATTTTTTTGACGTTACTCTTGGATAATAATACCGAAACATATTACTGGATATTAAAAACTTTATTGTCTAGTCTTTAAAAACGGTGAGACTGTTTTATGGTGATAAGGTTTCTCGTACACTTTTATTGTACGAGTATTTGATTTACCTATTTAATGTTACAATACATAAATTAAGAACTTGACTTTAATTCACTCAAAAATAAATTGTGCTGAGTTTAAAACTAAGGTAGTTTCCATTAAACTGTCATAAATCTCAAAAACAACCGACAGTTTATTTCAAAATGTAAGTATGTGGTTTCACTTTATTTAATCTAGAATAGTTAAGTTGCCAGTTTGAACTATTGTTTTTAATAAGAAATCAGAAATCATAGTTTAAAGAATTTCTCGTTGATATTGAATTTCTCGTTTTTATAGTGAGTGGGAGAGTTTCAATCGCGAGCACTAGACATTAATTCGTTACTGTAACTGTAAATTCATCACTTAATTTTAAAAATCTATCTGTGAGCACTGGGAGTTAATAAGTTACTGATTGTGAATTTGCCGATTTATTGTTCCATGCTTTAATTATGAAAATAAATAAGTCGCTTATTACGACTCTATCGTTTTATTTGAAAATTCCATTCGTGAATATGGAGAATTCATATGTCGCTGATTGGAATATACAAAAATAAATACACACCTGACTTGGCTTCGCTTATCCTTGGGTAGTTGTTCTTTGATTTTAACACATAGTGATCAGATATCTTATTTATTTATTTTATTTAACACTTCATTGTAAATACAATCTGGCAGGTTTATTGCGGCAACCTCTTCCAACCAACCGGACAACAGAAAAGTAAATAAAGCAAGTTACATGGTCGCAAAAATACTCAAAAGATTATTCATATTTATGAAACATAAACATATTAAAGTTAAAGTGAAATATCAGTAAGCCAAGCCCCAAGGAAGACGTAGCGTGGGCAGACCAAAGCTTAGGTGGATGGATGGGGTGCAGAATGATGCAAACGTGATTGGCATCAGGGGCTGGAGAAGTGCATCCCAGGATAGGGGGGAATGGCAACGACTGCTGGAGGAGGCCGGGGGTCACAATGGGCTGTAGTGCCATTGATGATGATGATTATGAAATATCAGTAATCAAAGAAACATCAGGAAGGAGCTACGTTATATAACTGACTAGAAATTAAGAGCTTTTTATCTTAATGGGGCTTTCTCACGAGACTCAGTAACACGAAAAAACTCAGTAACATACCTGAAAACCTTGAAGCAAGCAAAATAAATAGAAAATATAAAGTACATCCGAGATACGAATGGAAAAGTTCTAATTGATGACGAAAATATCAAATATCGATGTAGTAAATATTATTCGGAACTTTTGAATGAAGGAAACCCAAGAGTCTCTCCAAGACTGACCACTAAGTAACAACATAGTCCCAGAAATAAAGCCTTAAGAGGTAGAAAGATCCCGAAAAGCAATAAAATAACGGAAAAACACAAGACTTGATAGCATTCCTATAGATGGATTCCAAGCTGGGAGGAAAACCGTAATTGAATGCGTTTTAAAGATGTTTGATAATATTCTCTATCAAGACAATTCACTCAAGAAAGACTCATAAAAAACAGTGTTCTTATAACTATATTTATATCCAATAAAGTTGATTTGTGATGCTATGAAATGATTCGAAAAGATGCGCATACAATAATGGTCACTGGGCGTCACTCGACTGGATAAGATCCGAAATGAACAAATTCACAGAACAATAAAAATTGCAAAAATAGTATATGAAAGCCGGGAAGCACGATTACACTAGCATAAACACGTACATCGACAATATGAAGCGTCTACGCTAGACAGCTATAAATTGACACTCCCAAATAGACGCAGAGGGAGATCCAAGATGACCTACATAAGGAAGTAGGGGAGGACATGATGAAACTCGGACTATCCCCGAGTAATTGTCGAGATAGAGAGAGAGATGGAAGAGGAAGGTCCAAGTATGGGATAAGGCGAAGAATAAGAAGAATAGAAATGGTAGAAAACCATTTTTAAAATAAATTTGATTCATATTTTAGATCATTTTCTATTTTTTTTAAAGTAATTATTTGTTTCGATCTAATCACTTGATTCTTTGATTGTTTCGGCACAAAGATTATGGAAATTAATGGTGAAAAAAATATTATTAAAATAAACATTATTTTATGTCACTTAGAGTGTATATTTTAATTATTGTTCTTATTTTCTTTGTTTTTACTATCATGTTGAAAGGACTCTATCGACATCTTCATACTTTATTAATGTTATACCTTCTAAGTTGATATAACGTTTATAATAGTTTATAATTATTAGTAATAGTTTTCATTGCAAATGATTTTTTAGTAGAAATTATTGAATATGTTTAAAAAAGTATCTTCATTTATCATTAACTTCAGATTAAAGCATACCACAATTATTTTTGCTATAAAATTCCTAAAAGTTGTACAATACATTAATACAAAATATCCTACACAATTTAATAATATCGATCCAAATGTTGAAGAATCAACTCAAATGACTTTAAAAATACATCGGTAGACTATCTTCTTATATCAAAAATAAAGGGATATATACTTTACATGTCCTCTTTCCAAAGAGAATCATGTTTAGAGGATACTCAGCACTAGTTCTAAGACGTACTCTTTCACGCCTGAAAACACCTTTATTTTAAGCATCGTCTTAATATATTTCTCTTGAACTAACAAAAATATCATCTCGCTTACATATGTTTAAAAGAGAATCCCTAATTAGATGAGCCAATGTCTGATTATTCACATTTTTAATGGGTATGCTTGGATATCAGTATTACTCAATAAGGTTTACAAACTATATGTGCATCTGTTTATCACACACAAATCGCTAACAGAAAAAAATCGCTAATTCTTTGTTGATTGACAAACTTTTATTTAAAGTATCAGAAAGTTATTTATGCCATCATGCATTAGGATAGTTTTCAGTGCCGTATTCAAGAACTGAGCTGTTAAGAGCATCATTACTTGTACACGGAATTACCGTGTTTAAAGAATTTTCCGATATCGATATTGATCATATTTCTGTGGATAAATGAGGATTGAATTATTTAATAAACTTCGTAGGCATAACAGAGTCACTTCACTGAGAAGCATGAGGTATATTGTTCCTGTTGTTATAATGCTATATTTACACTTTTAATAATATAATTTGTCGGTTTTCTTGTTATTTCATATGATAGGGTTTAACATGTATCAAATGTAAAATAAATAAATGTCAGCCATAATCTTTCATACTCATTTGCTCAATACGACCGAACCATCTCATCATTAATATTTTTATTTCTGTTAAAAACATCAGTTTCTAACAAATTTATTAATAACAGCTTTTATGAGCAGGCGTTCTTCAATTGTACAATTACTTACATTATCAATTTGTTTCTTCTGTTAATGATATCATTAATTATAACATCAGCTGTATCACGCAGTGGTCTAAAGAAAACTGTCTTGGGAAGTGTCATGGGAAGTGGACGTCTTTTATCTAAAACCTTTCAACATCTTTCCTCTATTAAAATGGATAATTCAGATATTCTGGATTCATCACGTGTCAAAAAACTAGGAATTCTTATTAATGAAAATCTCAGTTGGCATAATCATGTATCCGAGTTAAACGGCAAGATCATTGATTCTCTTCGTTCAAATAAAAAAATGTGTAGTTTAAGTTATTTTAAGTAGAATACTACTATTGCAATGCCTCGTGCTTCCATTGCTTGATTACGGTGATGTATATTATTTGGATGCTAACTAGGAAATTCGCATCCGATTCATACTTAACCTAAGGAATTATGACCACGTTTCTTCTATGGTTTAAAACAAAACAGCGAAGGAACCTTCGTAGCCTATGTGATAATACATCACTGCTTTTATATATTTCAAATTGGTTGGAAGAGATTGTCACATAACAATAAGCCCTCAAGGTAGTATTATATAAAAACGAAAATATAATACAATGTTTGTGTCTTTCAGCTCGAGGGTTACGGGTTAGATACACGTTGGTGCCTACAATTTTTTAAAAAGGTTTAGTATATTAATCACTTGTACTATTCTCATGCATTTTTGGTTAATTAAAGGAAAATGATACATGACAATAAGCCCTTCAGGTTATACTATACTAAGCTAAATTGTAGTACAAAAAATACGAAACATTAAGCCACAAACATTAAAAAAATACATATGTTTATTTTTAGTATCAAATAAAGGGAAATTAAAAACTGAAAGAGATTAAAACCACAACAACAAAAGAGAAAATGGCCCAGCAAAGGGAAAATACAGTACACAATACAGAGAGACTACGCTTTCATATTAGGGATTATTACATAACAGGTAAAATAGGAATCCCCTTTGTAGCAAAATATTATTAATTTTCAATTAACGTGGGACACCCCTGCCGCTCCAGTTTCAACAGGCACCCCGCCTGCCGCCCTCCGCACCGCACCCCGCCCCACCCGGAGTGCGGCCGGGAGAGGGGGGCCGCCCCCCACAGCTCGGGAAATTAATTTATTGCGTTTCTATGCGTAGCGCGGCTGTTGCTCTACCGGGGAGGCTGGAGGGGGTGGAATGTTACCGTTTTCCACGTGGTTTTTTTTTTATTTATTTTTGTTTAAACGTCGAAAAACGTAAAAGAATAAAACTTTAGTATCGTTACATATGAGTTACATATTATTATTATTACATACTATTATTATTAGTTACTTATTATTATTACATACTTTCGTGGGATAGTAAGTTAGATGCGTGTCTTCCTACTCCTAGGTTTGATTCCCGCTAATACCCTTCATTTAAGGCATCTTTAAAATATATTTGGCAGCTTAAAAGCGATTGCCACATGACAATAAACCCACCAGGTTATACTGTATACAACGAAAATGTAAATCGCTACAATAAGTATTGATAGAACAACGTGTATACATAATGTAACATGTAATCAAAATCAATAAAACTGGAAACGTTTGTAAAATATTGTAATTGACTGAAATTATTATACAATGCGTGAAAAACTATTTGTCAGAATTTGTTTATTAAGAAACAGTTTTCCTTATTTCTATCAAAAGCTTATAAGTCTGTATATTATGATAAACCGCCAAAGAAATGTTCTTTCAGTTAAAGAGTTCTCACAAGATGAGGTGAAAACCCTGAAAATGGTAGGTGTATGTGTATACCGTTACAAAAAGTGGAATAAACAGTGTTTGATAAAACAAATTACATTTTGTTTTTCATTTAGAGCGTATATTCAAAGAATTTTCCGGCCAGATTCTATATATCACACTCAAAAGACACCAATGTAGTGATCGGTTGGAAAATCTTTTCAATATACTATGTACAATATTTGATTGAAAAAAAAACTTTGTATTAATTCCAGTAATAATTTACTATCATTGAAATTAAAAATGGGATTATTCTGGGAATTTTTCACATTATTTTGAGACTTTATATACTACACTAAATAAATTTAAGTTTTCGAAATTCAAAAGGAATAACAAATGTATACATTAATTTTACATGACAAGTATACATAATATGTATACATATGTAATATATTAAAAAAAAAACAACGCAAGTAATATGAAGTGGACCTTGTCAAATTTTATGGGTCTGAGTTTGTTGCCTGTCATTATTGTAAACCTAGTAAACTGGGTTTTACTTGTTTTACTGAGAATGAACAATTAGAAACGAGATGAAAATGAAGAAATAAGTTATTTTTTTAAACCGATTGTTGATTATTAACTAATAAATTGTGATATTAATTATTAGTAACAATTCTCATTAACTAGATTAGTTGTAATATATAATTATGGATACGTACCGCGTGAGTTAACCCTTGGCATACTGTATAAATTCAAAAGAAATTAGTCAACCATCCCATAACCTTGAATAAATATTTATATAAATACAGTATTCAATTTCTTATTGCTAAAATTAAGAATAAAGACATTATTTCAAAAATAGCGCTCTAGCATTCTTAATTTAGAATGACGTAAAAAGAATTTAGTCTAATTTTGATTTATTACCTTAGGTCGGTGAACGGAATTACTTCAAGGCAGTTGCCCCGCTTTTTTGTAAATTCCCCCCTTCCATCATAACCCTCCCCGGGCCCCGCCCCACCACCCCGACAGATCTGCCCGCACCGCGTTTTTCCGGCAACAATGCTCGGCAAACATGTGACAAGAGGATTTTCCCGTTCCCTGTGAATATTTTTGACAGACCTATAGATTTCTTAGTTTCTCCTCCATTTTTATTTTTCATTAAACCACTTTTACTCTCTCTCTCCCGTCCTCTCATCGCGCTACACGGAATTCCAACTGGGGGAGGAGCAAAGAGGCCGAATATCGTAGTACAAGCATCAAGTCCACGTGTCGTGTGGGGGTAGAAAGGTGAAGGCTATTTTCACCCCGTTGGAGTGGCCAAAAATAAATGCCCCCGGTTACAAATAGGGATTAAAAAACACTCTTATAAAAAAATATATTAATTTTTTTTTTTTAATGGTGAATTAGTTTTTTATGCTTATAATTTGACCGCTAAACAGGGAGAGCGATATTTAAAAATTGAAACGGGGATTTCTTAACAACTCGTCGTCGCATTGATTCATCATTATATTCTAATAATCTAGATATCTGCCAAAATATCAAAGGTGCTATTATCAGTATCAATTATCCGGTTAATAATATATTACACTTGTTTTATATAAATATGACGTGGCAAAGACTGAAAGGAACCAAATAAATGCTTGCATTGAGAAGAGTACCATATATACAATATATAGTAACAATATATGATAGAAACCGGAATGAAGTGATTAAAGACGAATGTGAACTTAAGGCTGATGTGTTAAGTATGATGAAGAAGAGCACGCTGAGATGGTTTGGGAATATAGAACGAATGAATAAAGAAAGATTAACAAAACACATATACAGTGCAAATGTGAGTGGAAGGCGTGTGAGAAAAAGACCAAGGAATATATGATTGGATCAACTGAATGATATTCTGCAAGAATGAAACGTAGCAAAGATAAATCGTAGAAGCTGTATGAAGATGTAGAAGAGGTGAAGAATGTGTGTCGTGATTTGGAAGTCTGGCGCTATGTCGTCTCTGCCTAGCCCGAAAGGGAATGCGTGATGGTATATATAAATGTCTGTATATATTATTGACATCCTGAATTTTAACACTACTTTTGACATAATTTTACCAAAATTTATTCTTGTTTAAAATCAAAGCGTTCGTAAGGTAACTTTGTACCACAAAATAACAGTTACAATCTCCGTGGCTTAGTTGATAAGACACTTAACTTTCACCCGGGACTTTCGTATTCAATTCTTGAAGGTACACCAAGAATAACGATTCCAGTCTGGTAGAGAGTTCGTCTGGTAACAAATTTATACGGGCTAGACGCCTACAATTAGTGTTGTTGGCTTTTCACGTTGATCATCGCTTGTCCATCAGAAATAACCAAACTTACCATACTTTTAGTCGGCTGGACCTGATGGTGCATGTAAGGTAGAATGGACAGGGCCATGCTTAATCTTCATTTTACTTCTGTGTCTACAAAAATTGGCTATTAGTTACCAAAAGGATACTGATCAATAGTCAACTGTGAGCGTTATTGACGATTACCAAGGCTTATAGGACGTGCTCGGCGGAAGCATTCTCGGTCTTACCAGGGGCTCGCATCATTGGATTTGGAGGTCCAGAGTCGCGCCGCTATTATCGTTATCGGTAAGAGTAAGCCCGCAAGTATAGACGACGTTCCTTTTACCAGGGATGATATCTCACGCGATTCCTAAAATCTCCCTAGAGGCCCAATTGTCAACTTGACAACATCGATGGTCATTATCCTCCATGGGAAATCAGATATTTAAATTTTCCCCTTGTATCCGAGTACCAAAGCCATTGTACTATCCCATTTACCTATGCCCATGAGAACTTTAATGACAAAATATTTAGTTTATATCTTGTCTGCGATAATAATCGAATCAATAACTTCCTAAGGGATCTCCACTCTGCTTTATATCGGTTTATCATCGGTCCGGTTGGCTACTCTGATATAGTGACGTCAAGGATAGTTTTGCTGCATTTGAAGTTTTCTCTGAAGATACTGGTAACTTGCTGGCTGTTTGAACACCAGACCTTAAGCCGCTTCATATTCCACTCATTTAAATCCTTTTTATATTTTTTAGGGTATGTGCAAAACTTAAACCCGCAACCACTGAGTTGGAAGACAATGGTCTTTCCAATTAGGTTACGGAGGTCGTGTTGGAATTTGAAATTTATGTGATTAATGAATAACGAGTGATAAGATGACTTCCGTGGCATAGTTGGTAAAATGCTTGTCTCCGAAGCTAAGAATGCGGGTTCAATGCCGTTGGTAACCATTTTTTTAAATTGGTTTCAGTTTGGTTTTCATGACAAAACCCGCCAGATTGTACTGTATATAATTAAAGTGTAATCCTGTATAATATAATACGATGCGGTCAAATAATAATAAGCTTTCATGGTCTCTAATTAATAATACGTTTTTTAAATTTTTTATATGTATATTGAAATGTAATAACAAGAACCAACCAATTTAAATTTTTTTTTTGCAAAAAAGCCTCATTATCAATGCAATTCAAAGTCGAAATGAAGGAAGCTTTTTGTTTTTAAAGGTTTTTCATCTTATAAAATATATTCGATAAAACCAAACAGGTTCGATTATTATTTCAGATTATATTGAACATGTAAAATAAAATAATCACTTTAACGACCGAGATCCGGGGTAGTACCCAATTTTCATATCCCTACATTTATCTTGTGTAATTTTTGGAATATTTTATATTTTTACATGACTGGATCAATTGGGCCACGTTTTGAAAGAATATAAAGGGATTATAAGTATGAGTAATAGAATATTGTGCGTATAGAGATATATGAATATAGAAGAGGCGAAAGTTACGTGTGATTGGATAGGAAAGTTTGGAAATGACGGACACGTTATGTATATAATATTTTTAATCCTAGAATAACAGTCAGCTCGAGTCTCGAGTAGAGCGCCCTTAAGGAGAGTCTGCTCTTTAAACGGCGTTAAATAAATTGACTTACTATTATTATTATTATTTGTGTTAACAGTTTTTTTTATTTAAAATGTGTTTCTTTTTAGGCAAAGGGAATGGGTGAAACAAATAAAATACGAATTCAAATAATATATTGTTTATTTCAATAATAATTTTTAAACATTTGACATTTTCTTTCATTTTTATATTATAGAATGCTTCAGTATATGTGAAATGGTAATTCAAACATATTGACAGCATTGTTGTCTGTCCCATCAAACAAGTCGTCGGGTTTAGAACTGGAAGTAAGCACGCAACTCTCGGTTCTTCATCGCACGTGTTGGCATGACACGCGTAAAAGTCTAGCAACAACACTCGTAAAAGTCTAACGTATGTTAGAATAATAACCAGACGAACTCTCTTATCACACTGGGACGCTTTTTTTGGATACTATCAGGTGTTATCATCATAAACATTATGCTTTGTCCCTTTTAGGGTAAGCAGAAAGAACTGAGTTCCACGTCATTTCCTTCACTTCTGCAACGTTTATACACCTCTTTTCGCATACCCTCTTACTATAAATGCTTTAAACTCTTCATTATTTCAGAATTTGATTCTTTGTTTTTTTTTATTTACTCAAATTTCTTGTACGTTAAGTAATAATCGTTAAGATTATTTTTGTAAATATTTCATCATCAATTTCTTTCTACTTTCGGAATGGAAATCGAAACCTTCGGGAAGAAGTCATACATTTTACCAACTAAACGACGAAGTTCGTCCCTGGCGGTAATTTTTAAAACTTTCCTTTTATTCTTAAATGTATATTTAAAGCGATTAAATTGTTTTTCTAAAGATTCCAAATCCTTTTTATTCTATTTTTATTCCTTATTTTACAACTTTTAATTCTTTACTCATTTTTTCTCTCTCTCTCTCTCATAATACTTAATTTCTCAATGTAATTTGCTTTTGTTATATTTAAACAATTTTCCTTCTAACTGCGCACACTCGTATCTTGAGTATTTAATTATCCTTTTATAATGATGTTGATTTTCCTTGAAAAAATTATAACATCAATTCGATACAAATTTTCAGAGTATTTCTGAATTGATTTAAACTATGAATACATTCTCAAATGATACATAAATGTGTTTTTATTGTTCAATTTATGTTCTCATTTGATATGTGATTATTAATGTATTATTTGTATTACATTCTCAGTCAGCAGCGGCCGGTCTAGAGATGCGCCGGTACGCTGAACAGTAGAAATAATTCGCAATAATTAAATGATATATTCGCAAACATGACTTCCAAAAATCTTAAATATTTGTATAGATTAAATATGTATAAAAATATTGACAAATAGTTCGAGTATTTTTATTTCAGTGAAAATTAAAAAAAAAATAAAGTAAAATATAAAAAAATATTCCTTTCAAATTGACCGGCCAAGTTTGCCAATACTACCGGAGCGATCTCCGATACGCACCGGACGGAAACGCAAATTCATATAGGGCAGACAAAGTACAGTAAACCGTGAGACAGCGATATTTCATATTCGTTGGTGTTCAGTGCACCAGCGCACCTCGGGACCGGCCGCCGCTGCTCTCAGTATATATGTTACAATGGAAGCGGATGTTCAGTGAACGTAAACTTTGTACATCTTCGCTTAAATAATCAGTTATTGAACACTACAGTGTTAATTGTTTACATTCACTATTTAAAGTGCACTTCATCGAACCCGACACCCCGTCTTACGAGTATGAAAGGAAACTGTTTTGGTTATTTCACATTTTTTTGCCGATTTTTTTTTTGGATAAACAGATTGTTTTAATTAAATTGAGAATAAATAATATTTCTTCCACATTCACCCATATCTATAATGAATGTGTACATTTACTTGTAAAAGATAACAGAAATGTTATATATATTTTGAATTTTGGGTGATTTTTGTTAATTCTCAAAATATTTTCTTCGGTCGGATATACGATAAAGTTTAACCAATCGAGGACAGTCCGCACTGCACCAAACTGGGTGCCACTCTTGGCATCAATGGGAAAGGGAATATAAATGAGGACAAACAAAATTATACATGTGCAAACCACAAGCATAACCAAAAGTCAAAATCGTCCCCACAATACTAAATGTCTAAAGATGCCAATCTACTCGTACAAGCGTAACTTATGAATCTTATTATTTTATTAAACTTTCTCTATATTTATGCAAATTAACTCGTGAACTACCCATAAACATAAATTCAGATGTCACAGAGTTTAAATGTAAAACTAGTCTGTATAGAAATTAATTATCTTGGAATCGAACCTAGGGGGTCCGCTTGCGTATCGTGAGTGATGTCTCTTAGACCACGACACCAAATCATTTTAACTTCTAGTTACCATACTTATGATGGTCATACAACTCCTGCAACGCTTTCGCTTCCAAAATGAAGCCTCTTCATTCCAGACAATCTTGAATCTTTTTATCTCATTCTTTTCTTTCTCCCAGTCTTTCCTAAGCCCAGAATATTGTGTATCAAGATCAGGGGTGTCCAACGATTTTGGGTTAGATACCAAAATTGGTATGTGGTAAAGACTCGCGGGCTGCACATAGGTTTTTTAATATACATTTGAATGCCTGACAATGATGTAACGTGCTTAAAACGGTGCATATAATTATTGTGAAACTTGACATTGTTTCTCATTCACAAGACTATCTATGTCTGGCTTAATGCATGTAGGACTACACGAAGTGATCTTTGTAGGTGGCTTTTCATGATAAGTGATCTTGTCAAAAACTTCACATACTTCATCCTAGAGAACCTGTGTTCACACAAACATGTGCTCCCTAATAATTATGTTAATGGAATTGTATATTTCTGAATTTTATTGAAGTGAAACTTCTATAGGCGCGGTAGGCCAAATTGGCCTGAACGTCACGAAAAGTGAAACGTAAGTGAAATTATTTAAAAATAATCAATTTAATAGTTAATAATAACATAACATATTATTATGTGTATTTTATTATTATTAAAATTATTATCATTTATTATTAAAAACAAAAAAAATTATCATATATTTTTTTATTTAATTAAGAGAGATTTTCTTGAATTAAATTCCACATAACCATTTCCTAATCCTAAAAAAAATCCTTAAAAAATAGAAAAAAGCAATGCATAAAATCAACTTTTCATAGGAGCTATGTTAAGAAGTTTCACTTCTACTGCGCGAGAGTCTCACGCATCTGTTTTTTTTTATTTTTCTTCTGATATATAATTCTAGTCAAATTGTAAAAAGGAATTCATTTTGAATTTATTCTTTAAGTCAAAATCAGGCTGAAAATCAATCAACTTCATTTGAAGGGCCTCTGGAACCTCATTAATATCAATAGAAAATGAAGATGAAAAAATGTTGAATATTAAGATTTTCGTCTCAAAATCTTGAAATCTCTTTTCGATTTTTTCTCTCAACTCCAATATAATTCTTTCGCAGTATTGAGTTTCTCGAACATCGCGGATAGTCGAGTTGGGAAATGCACGAAGTTTTTGCTCTATAAGCTGTTATTCGAAAAAAACGTAATTTTGCTTTAAAATCAATTATATGGTCACACATTCATCGCGTTGATTAATTCATCGTTTCCTTAGCGACGTAAGTGCTATTCTTTAATATGAGTTGTTGGATCCACTAGGAAGGCAAATTTCCATATCTATTCCTTATAGTATTTCTCTGTGGTACAAACCTTAGAAACGTGTGTAATTGACTTCTTAAATAACAACTATGTTTTATGACAACCACCTTCAGAGATTTAGCACAAAGTTTTTATTGGTCAATTATGCAGTACTGCACAACACCGTCATTGTCAACTTAAGCTGCCTTTTCTTTAGTTAACTTAATTAATCCTTATTTTCAGCCTACCATCGTAGAAACTCCGCCGGGTATAACACCTGAGAGATTTGTTAAATTCAAGTCGAGTCACTTCAAGTCTGGTCCACTTTAATTTCGCTTCACAACCATACATTCTACAGGTGTACAGTTGGAGTGTTGCAGGATAGAGACTTTTGTATTATAATCAATACAGTGGATACAACGAAGAAAACGTTGTTGGAATTCAAGGTGTCTTCTATAAGGAGCTCAAGTCTCAGACAAGTAATGAAGTGTGGGAGGACAATGATTTTGTAGAATGATATATTTGTAGACTGGAAGATCTTCCTGTTGTTGAATACTCTGTATGTAAGAAAAAAATGTAAAAAGAAAGATAAATTATTGGGGTTGTATGAGAAAGTGAATGGATGTGGAAGATGTGAAATATGTTTGTCAAAATAAGAAATTATGTTGCTTTGTCCTTTATTTAAGCTCCTTTCTTCATCATATTTAAACATCCATTTTATCTATCCATTCATTTTTTATGTCTTCATTCTACCTTGCGTAGCTTTTAAAACAATTATTTAAAAAAAATAATATCTTAGGTATAAAAAATACAAACATTTTATGTAAAAAAGTTCTTCAAATGATATATAATTAACTTGTACCAGAATATCCTTGGTATTTTATGTACTAAGATGACTTAATATTCTATGTGTTTCATTCATTTACAACAAATGAGATATTTTAAATTAAAATCTTTAATAATAAATACATTATGCAGTAGAACTTCGATTATCCGTACTAAATGGATATAAATGCTGTCCGTATAATGAAAGATCTACATATATAATCTAGAGGATAAAAAAATGTTTATTTCCTCCTATTATCTAGAAACTACGTACATTTTTTATGGATAATAGTATTGTACATCTTCAAATAATAAACTTAAATTTAAAACATATCTATAAAAAAATGTTATTTGTTATAACTTTAAATATTTACCTTTTCGTAGCCATCAAACCACGTATACTTTTGAGACATAAAACATGTATTGTCCTCTTCTCTCTTCTTTGCCATATTGGTCATATTTATCTAAGAGTGAGTCTAATATTGCCTCGATAAGCTCCGTATCGTTAAGAAATTGGAATCCAGGATCGTTAAATTTAAATTTAATCACTCATTTGTGTAAGTTTTAATCACTCATTTGTGTAATCACATTTGTGTATGCTGCTATTTTCTGTATATACGTTTATTTTTTTAAATTTAATAGTTGAGGTCCGGATAGTCCAAGTTCTACTGTAGTATAATTTTATTAAAACATCACGTTGCATGACTAAATGTGCGCATATTAATAACTCATTTCTTACCAGCAACAATAATTGTAGCAATTACACTTGCCGATCGATAAGGAAGTATAACATTTTACGTCATACTATGCGTATCCAGAAAGTAAGTGTACTGAGGCTCTCACGACCGGATGGATTTTATTTTCGACATGTTGGCTACACTTCCGTGTAGCCTGACCCTTCCCCTCCGCAACGAGACCGGTTCGAGGTCAGTAAGTTGAGAAGTGTCGACGCGACAACACGTTTCGTGAAAAATGTCAATCCAATCTCCCGCCAAGTGCGAAATACGCGGCGTCATCCATTATCTCGTTTGGAAGGGAAAACCTCCGGTTAAGGTTTATAATGAGGTGAAAACTGCATATGGTGATAAAGCTATGAATCATACGAGTGTGTACAAGTGGTGTCGCGAGTTTAATAACGGTCACGTCACACCTCTTCACCCTCCGCCAAAAAGTTCAAAACCACAATTTCAGCCAAGAAAATCATGGCATCCGTGTTTTGGGACTGTCAAGGCATAATTTTGATTGAATATATGCCTCAAAGGGACACCATCAACTCTGCAAGATACTGTGAGACCCTAAAAAAATTGCGGAGGGCGATTCAGAACAAGAGGAGAGGCATGCTGACAAAGAGAGTCTGCCTGCTGCACGACAATGCCAGACCACACACGGCCAACGCCGCGAACGAACTGCTCGTCTCGTTGAAATGGGATGTCCTGAACCATCCCGCGCATTCCCCTGACCTAGCACCTTCAGATTACTATCTCTTTACCTCCCTGAAACTGCACATGGGTGGAAAAAGGTTTTCAACCGACGAGGAGGTAAAGGAGGAGGTGGAGAAGTGGACGGAGGGGTTGGCGGGAAACTACTTCGAGGAAGACATCAAAAAGTTGATGCCCCGCTTCACCACCTGCATTGAGAGGAATGGCGACTATGTCGAAAAATAGCTTACATATGTACTACGGTAACCACGTAATTTTTTTGTTTAAATAAAAAAAATTGTTACCTACAAAAATTCAGTACACTTACTTTCTGGATATGCCTCGTACATACAATTATTTAAATTTTCAACTAATTTTTACCCGTCTTTCAGCCCTATTGGTCATATTATTAACGACCTTTTAGGTACACTGACTTCAGGGGGTGTCCATGTGTGAATTCTTCTTCCATACTAGTTTTATTTACAAAACTTATTTCACATATTTTTTTTATTACGTACAACTTTTCTATTACGTCAAGACTTTCGTTCCAATATATTATTTGCATAATATTTTGGAACGAAAATCTTCTGTCATGAGGGCATATATATATACATTATAAATCAGTCGAGACTTGGACTACAATATGAAACATTTGAAAGCGAGGGCTCGAAAAACTACCTTTACAAAGTGAAAAAGAGCTATGAAGATAAATATTGTAAAATTCGTGACAAGACGTTGTAAAGGTTTCATCCATGTTAGCAATGGCATGGTCCCATTTACACTGAACAAGGTTTCATCTATGTTAGCAATAGCATGGTCCCATTTGCACTAAACAAGGTTTCATCCATGTTAGCTATAGCATGACCCCATTTGCATTGAAGAAGTTTTTTCCCTTTTTTATTATTTCTTTCCAACAATCGTAGTTTTTACAAATTTAATACAATTCAAGACAAAAATAAAGAAAAATCGGATAAAGTTCATAAAAACTTTGAACACACATAAATAAACACTTAAACTGAATATATTTAAAAAAATTGAACTGAGCAATCCAACATAAAAAATTGACAAAAGAAAATGAAACATTTAAAAAAAATAGTGTGAATAATTATAATTAAAATTAGAATGGAGAAAGTTTTACAAATCAAAAAGATTAAAAGAATATGAACGAAAAACATAGTTAAATTCGTGCAAAATATCGAAATTGTACTTAATTCATGCTGATATTATTTATATATAACATATGACAGCGACACTCCAGAATTGAGAACACGAAAACATAATATTCGAGAAAACTAGAGTTTTGGGAACCATATTCCTTTTAGGACAATTGAAAACGTCAACATCTATTATGTTCGTATATGTGTATATAATATGTGCAGTCATGCAAAGGACGAGAAAAATATATAGTCTGTTGCGAGGACTTCCTCTCTCAAGACTTTGTTGAAACGAATCACTTGGCCAAGAATAATGTAAACTTGCATTGATTTGAGTTTCTCATAGACAACCTCATTGTTCTATGTACCCCACAAAAGTACTGCATCGAACATTGCCCGCCCTTATTTTTTGACCATTCTTACCCCCACAATCAAAATAAAGTCTAGTTTTAATTATATTTATATATGTTCTGTAGATTCCGTAATCACATTCTCTTTTTTGTATTTATCGTATACTCGTATTGTGCGTATACATCAGTTTAAATTAAACATAATATATTATGTGATATTTACCGTCTACTGTACGTCTAAAGCAGTTTAGATTAATAATAATATTGTTTGTCTACTATGTGTATAAATCAGTTAAAATTAAGCATATATATATTCCTTGCTCTACTGCGCGTATAAAACAGTTGAAATATGTATTTTGTCTACTATGCGTATAAAAAGGTGTTAAATAAAAATATATTAATTTTCTACTCTGCGCCTACAGAAGTTGAAAAGAAATCATCAGGAGTAAAACTCAGTAAAAATATCGGCATCCTTTTGAATGCATCTCCATTAACTATTTTACAGACAACTTACCACCAGTTGCTTATTTGAAGTGTGGATTTTATTGTAACATTACAAACCTCGCATACCATCACCAAGAAAGTAATGACTCGTGTAGCGGTATTCAGGAAATTACTTATAAATTAATGACGGCTTTGCTTTTGAAGTACATGGGTAAAAAGCTTCTCATTAGTGCCAATATATTGATAGACATGGTATATATAAAAATGAAAAATGTGGCCTCAATCGACACAATGGACAACGTCAAACTTTTCTTTTAATTCGTGTTGAAGAATTTTTGAGCATATGGCAAAATAACGCATCTTTATCGGGTGTTGTCTATCATATCCTTTATTAATATTCTCCGGTTTGATAAATTACATATTTTCCTTTTTAACAGCAGCTAACAATGATACGGTTGAAGTGCTGGAGAAAGTTTGACCATGTCTTTGAAATGCCACATGGTAAAAAGCCAAGAGTTGCTCTTTTCAATCGCACATTAGGAACTCAATAAATCAGGCTCCATCTTACAAAACTCTACTGTCCAGACTGCAGGCAGGCTTCGATAGAGAAAAATTGTGAAGTCTGCGTTCCTGTAGGAACAAAACGTGTTTATAATGGTTTTATTTTTCATTGAATCTTCAGAACAACTCAAGTTTCATTATTACCTTAGGTTTTTTAATTTAAATAGCATAGTTCATATATTATATGTATATTTTATTCATTGTTCAATACTTTCATGCTTATACACCTGGAAAATGTATCGCCTTAAAGCAACCTCTAATCAACCAGTCATTGTTTCATAAGTATAATCCATATCCATGGCCGGGACTCAAACTTATTTATTAACACCTCATTGTTACATAAACAATCTGGCGGGTTTATTTCCAGGCGGCAATCTCTCCCAACCAACCAGGCAAAAGTAAATAAAGCAAGTTACATGGTCGCCAAAAATATTCAAATTATTATTCAACTTTATGAAATTTATGAACATACTCGTTTACACAATGAAAGTAAAAGTGATATATCATCAATCAAAGAAAAATAAAGGGATGGTGGAGAAGGAAGAAAAACCAGGAATGAAGCACATTATATTATTGACCAGAAATTCTTCTTCTGTCATTTTTAAGGTTTCTCTCATCTTTGGAGGTTGGTGATCATCATGGTTATCATGGCCTTTAAGGTACCATAGTAGAAAAAATATATGGTACCACAGTGAAACCACTCACATAAATTCGTCAATCTTCTTCCCGCACTTCTTTTGGCCTAAATTTTCTCCTGAAATATCAGTAGAAGGATATTATTTTTTTTATCTTCACATTATATGTCCAAATTACTCTCTTTTCTTTCTTTTGATGGTGGATAATACTTCTATATCTCGATTAATCCATTTCAAGATGTTTTAATTATGGACTTTGTCAACCCATCCGAGACTCTCAGGATTCTTCGACAGCAATACATTTCAAAGCGTCTAGTTTTTTGTTGTGGCCTGAGTAGTCCACATTTCAACACTACGAAGAATATGTATCAACATAAAAATCGCAAACGTAAGTGTGCATTGAAATCCTTCTTGTCAATAAATAAATAAATAACGTAAAATAAACAATGAACCGTTTTTGAATATATTTTATTCTTCCAAAATCAAACATAAAACATCGTAACACGTAACCAAAACATCTTTCTGTGGTCAGCTTTGACAAAAGATTGCGGGCCCAGTTTACCGTTATCCCGAGAGCCCTTTGTTTGGAGGTACGGTACTGTTTCTGCACAAGTATCTTATTCGTCGGTCTGTGATGATGATCTTAAAGCCCCTGAAGACCAGTTTTCCCTCACGCAAACTGGTTCTCATTTACAAAAGGACAGTAACCCAAACGCGAGAAGTATTTCATTCGAGGTTATAAATGGCCCATCAAAATACTTTCTATCTGGGCAGGCTCGATTTCAAAATGTACACAGACCAGTTGTATCAGTGATGCAAAATTTAAGGGTGCGAAATATGATGCAAAAGTGATAATTGATTTTTTCCTTCAAATAGATGCGATCATGTTGAATATCTTGGCCGGGAGACAATGTTGTCTTCGGCCCCAGTAATCGAGCCTTCGGGTTAAAAACTACTTGAGAAGGCTAGTAACTCACAGTTCTCACTCATACGTGCTGTTAACACTATCACACGTGAAGAGGCATTAACACTCGCACACATCTAGTACGTGCTAGTATTGTTACCAAACGAATTCTTATAATCAGATTGGTGTCCTCTTTTTGTGCCATTGAGAATTGAACCCATAACTCCCGGGTGGAAAACCAGTGACTTACCAATAGATCACGGAGGTCCTAGCATGATTTAAATATGTATCATACATGGATTGAGAATGTTTTTGATCTCTAAACCTTGCTATAAAATGAGAACTGTATCTTACATTATGAGGGTGGAAAATTGAACTGAAAACACATACAATCTATAGTAAGGATTTTTAAACCATTATTTCATTTTTTGACCAGAGGATATTGAAAGCTCAGGTTTCACGATTGAGTTAAGGAAGTTGGTTAATTTTTTTGTTGGTTTTCAATGCATTGAATTTATTTTACGTAAAATGCCAAAAAATTAAATTAATTATTTAAACATCTCAACTTCTGCATTTCGCCGTTATGTTCTAAAATAAAGAAATAATTTTGAATAGAAACATGTTTTCCAAATTTTATCATGAATAAAAAAAAATTCACATGTATTATTTTTATTTTTGTAAACATATCATTTCGACATACAAGTATTTCGAATCAATATCGATATGAGAAAAACAATACGTTTCTTATTTTGTATTTGTAATTGAATATAAGCATCATACGTAAACATGAGAATCAATCATATTGTATAATCAATCAATCAGATTGGTTTCTCAATTAAAATATATAAATATAGAGTTACAGATACCAATATAGTATTTTCATTTATATCTTGAAATTATACAGGCAATGGAAAAAAAACATATGAGAGCGAAGCTGTCAAACGATCTGGACTCATCTCATAGCATCCATCTAATCAAGAGACACATCAATAGGATACCCCCCCCCCATCAATAGGATACCCCCCCCATCAATAGGAGAGCAAGCTCGACCGCGAAATTTATAGATATTTTTCAACCCGCACTTTTGTTTACGTAAATTATAAAACAATAAAAAAATGGAAATAAATAAGCATTAAATGTAATTCTGAATAAAAATATATGAAACTCAATAAATATGTGCGAAAATTAAAAGAAATATTAATGCATACACTCACAAATATACAAACACATACATATACTCAAGCTCTGATTCACTGTCTGTGTACAGAGAGAACGTGAATTTAGTTCAATTTTTGACAAAATTTTGAAATAAATTAGTAGACAACTTTTGCTGAGAGTTGTTAAATCACAAGAGCGGCAATTTTTTTAACACCTTAACTTGCAGACCATTTAAATATTACGCAAGAAGAAAATATTGGCTTTCTATTATTAAATCAAATCATCTCATCGCAGATGGCCATATAACTCCTGTAGTGCTTTAAGCTTCCGAGCGATTTTTCTCGAAGACAATCGATTACTCGCTATCTCCTTCCAATCTCCCTCCGCCCCCAGCCTCCTGTACGTTATCTAAAAGTTTCAGTCTTAGTCTGCTAAGTGACTATTCTGTGATGTTGGGCTAGCATAATGATCTTAGTTAACCCTGTCAATTGAAGTCTGCATGCATGGCCTGTCAATGCCAAACTTCGTGACCTTATCTAATTAATGGTTATCTGGTCAACTTTAGAGTTGATTCATTGAATCTTAGTTTCCACTCTCCTGCATCCTGTTTTAGGCAAAGTGTCTTTTCATTTAGTTGGTTTTCTAAGTTCAGTTATTTTCGATATATGCCAACATGAAAATATGAAGATTTTGTAAACCCATCATTAGTGAAAAAAATAACGGTTCGCAACTAATACCACGATTATTGTGTACTTAATTTCTAACATTAAAAATACATATTTTCCTTGTGTTGAATCATTTACCAAAAATAGAAAAGTACGCCCTATTTTTCAAGTAACGGACGATCTTCCTAAGAACGACCCTGTTCTATACCTTTATCCGAAGAAGATCCTACAAATAATGGTAAGTCCGAAAAGTTTTACGGAACGAAAATCGATTATCTTTTTATGTTTTAATCAAAAGAAATGGTACTTTGTAATTTAATCAAATAGTTTTTTTTTTAGATAAGAGTGAGCTATAAAGTATTTGTTTTAAAATTTAAAATCTATTGAAAATCTGCAGTGAATTTGTTATTTAGAAATTTTTAAAACTTTTATTTTTCATATTGAAGTAGTTTATGATATGCCGCCAGAGTCTGTAACCGGTCACCGGCTGCTGAAAGACTTTCCCCCTCATTGGCTTGCTTCAAACCATTACTAAAAATATAATACTTCTCTTCAATTACGAAATGTGCTTCTCCAAAAATCCTATTTTCTTTTCTTCTCTTTTCCCAATATTTGGTGACATTTGCAAATATTTAGTTCCACTGTCTATTTTTTGGGTATGATTAAGCTTTTCTTTGAAAAAAAATATTACCTTTCCCCCTACAATTTCCCCCGGCACTGATCAGCGTTACTTTTCTCTGGTTAGAAGAGTTAGAAGTGTATGGTTACTATAAAATGTCTGGATATTTTTTTTAAACTTCTTTTGAAACAGCTTCGAAACGGCACTTGCAGTTGATCCTACTTTAATAACTATCAGAACGATTATACTTAACTGCGCTATGGAAATTGAATTTGATCTGAAATTCTTTATACACACTCGTTTATTCATGTAATAGTATTTAACAGGTCTCATAAAAACTCTATTGACTTACTCGTTCAAAAATTTCTATTTCATCTTTATAACAAAGGATTATTTTTACGAAAATAGTTGAATCACAATAGCAGTTTTAGGTTAAATTATAGAAAAAATATTGGGTATGACTTGTTGTTTAAAGCTTTTTGTATTTAAATATTGGTTATGATACGACTTGTATAAAAAAAATCTATTTAAATATGACTTGTATGAAGCTTTTTGTAAGTATGACGTGACTTGTATATTTTTGTAAGTATGACGTGACTTGTATATTTTTGTAAGTATGACGTGACTTGTATATTTTTGTAAGTATGACGTGACTTGTATATTTTTTTATTTAAACATAAACTCAAGATCCCCTTGTTACGTTATTAAATTCTTTAAATATTTCGTTATACACAGTAGAACCTTGTGATTTTGCTGTCACGTAGCAGTCTTTTGCAATCGACCAGAATTATTTTTAAGAAGCCTTAAATAAAAATCAGACATATACCATTTTTAAGTTTACCAACGGGAATCGAACCCGCAATCAACTAGGTAACCAGCCAATAAAAGCAATTTTATATGCATGTCTTAATAAATTAAGCTTGAATGAGGTCAGAAAGAAAAAAACTCTGACGTATGTTCAAACATAAGAAATGACAATGCTGACTGAGATATGCAGTAATTACTTCACATTATTGAGGTCTTGTAATAAGCCAGGCAAGCTAATTGTATGGAAAGCCATAAGGCTGTACAGCAATTGGTTCAAACAAAAAACAGTACATAAATGTAAACTGCATAAATGGAGCCTAGATGATCTTTTTTTTTTTTTCACCTGGCAAGTTTTTTGCCATGTGGCAATCTCTTCCAACCAACCAGAAAGCTATTTAAATGGGCTCTAAGTGAAAAGCAGACTGGAATTTCATTTAAAAAAATCTGGATTCCAGCGGGGATCGAACCCGCAACCTCCGGATCGGCAGACAAGCGTCTTACCACCAGGCCATGGAGGTCGTCCTAAGATCTTAAGATTAAGATCTTTTACAGGTTACCAAATATTCTCTCCTTACTTAGTTTAAAATAATTTTTGACTAATGCTTATTATTAATGCATACATTTTATGATAGCTACTATTTTTAAAAAAAGGGGTAGATTTTTTATTTTAAATCACTTTCGTTGAGTGAATTTTCTATTGTTACTGTTCTCGTTCGTGTTAGCTAAGACGCGAAATTATTAATCAATAGATGTTACTATTATGCTTTTAAAATTTCTAACAGTATAAACCGCGTTAAAGTTAATTCGGTTAAACGAAGACCCCGTAAATTGATTGATTACTGTATTATTAGCGGCTAATTATTACAATTAGTTCAAAAAAAATATTAGAAAAAAATAGTTAAAAGCTTTTTTTTGTTACTGAAAAATAACTTATTTCTCCTTACAGGAATATCCTTATATATAACTCGTGCTGCTTAAGTTAAGAACGGAATTAAACACATTTAAAACAATGTGTGCAGTTAATATTATGTCAAAATAAACCACACGCACTCGCAAACAAAACCACATTTAATGACTTTCTCGTACGTGAACACTCATTTCAGAAGATCATTAAAATAAAATTAATATGAAACAGAAACACTCAATGCTAAAATTTCTCCAGTTGAAACCCGTAAAATTTGATGCATCCAAAATTACCAACTCTCCCCTATTTCTAATTTTGTTTCAAAATTTCTATAAAATTATAAATAATATTTTTAGAATAACTTGAAGGTCAAAAAACTTTTTTTGTTTAAAAACCGTTAATTTCCTTACTCATTTTATATAATTTATACTTACTCAGTTTATATACTTGTGTTTATAAAGAACTCCATTTATCTTGATACTCGTACATAAGACTCGATCATCCTGTGCCGCATTAACTGAAAGAAACTTAAAAAATTAAGAAATTCTTGATAAACATTTCAAAATATTATTTTTAATGTTAAAATATTTTTTTACTGAACTGGATAAAATGTTCCGGAATATTAAAATTGGCAAAATTGATACAATGTTACAGATACTAAAACTTATCTACTCGAACCGGACAAAAAATATGTTTATCTCAAAATAAGATTTGTAGAACATCAGAACGTCTGTTTGTATCAAACTAACATACATATATGTTAAGAACACACAAATTAAGAACGTATGTTTGTATCAAACTACACATATGTTAAGAAAACACAAATTAAGGACGTATGTTTGTATCAAACTACACGTATGTTTAGAACACACAAATTAAGAACGCATGTATCAAACTACACATATGTTAAGAAAACACAAATTAAGGACGTATGTTTGTATCAAACTACACATATGTTATGAACTCACAAATTAAGAACGTATGTATCAAACTACACATATGTTAAGAACACACAAATTAAGAACGTATGTTTGTATCAAACTACACATATGTTTAGAACACACAAATTAAGAACTTATGTATCAAACTACACATATGTTAAGAAGACACAACTTTAGAATGTGTGTTTCTATCAAACTAAGATTCAATTAGAATATTTTATATAATGAGATTTATAAAAAATGTCAAAAATATTACGATATTTTCTTTTCTTGCATCAATAAGTAATGGTGAGAGACGAGTGTAAAAGAAAAGATAAATGCGACATATGGGTGATAATGAAAGATTGGAGGAATTCTGCTATTTGGACATTACATCCTCAAATGATGGGAGAGGGATATCGAAAGGCGTGTAGCGATAGTAAATAAAGCCAATGGGGCACTTAAACATATATGCTCGAACCGGACAGTGTATGGGAGAGAAATTTGGATGTGGAAAATCGAACGTGCCAACTTCGATGTATGGGAGTGAAAGTTGGATGTGGAAAATCGATCGTGCCAATTTTGATGTATGGTAGTTAAATTCGGATGTGGAAAATCGAACGTGCCAACTTTGACGTATGGGAGGAAAATTTGGGTATGGAAAAAGAGTTAGAGGAACAGAATAAATGCTGTAAAAATGCATGCACCTAGAATAATTAATGGAGTGACAATATATGACAGGATAACGATTGAAGTTATTAGGGATGAGTGTGAACTTAAGGCTGATGTGTTTAGTTAGATGAAGCAGAGAACCCTGAGATGGTTTGAGCATATGAAACGAATGAATGAAGAAAGATTAACAAAACAGATATAAAGTGCAAATGTGAGTGGAAGACGTGTGAGAGGAAGACCAATAAAAGTATGGTTGAATCAAGTAAACGATATCCTGAAAGAAGGTAGAAAGTCAAAGAAATCGTAGAAGTTGTATGGATGAAGGAAGAGGCTAAGCATGTGTGTGTCACTATAGGAAAGTATGGCACTATGTTCTCTTTACCTACCCCGAAAGGGAAATAGCGTGATGGTAAGAAAATAATAAATATTTCAACGGATATTGATTTATATCTTACAAAAACATGATATTATTATTTTATCGATGAATACTGAATTGCCGTTATAGAGATTTTAATATACTATTTCCTAATTGATAATAATAAGGCTTTACAATCTGTAGATTGGACACAAAGATTGTGTGAGCAGCTTGTAAGGTATGCAGGAACTGAGAATACTAATACGAGGGAGCTTATGAAAGGTGAGAGTGTGTTTGTGTGAAAGCCAGGGGTTTTAATCGGGTATTTGCCACGTAACAAAAATAGTTCTAAAAAACAGAAAAAGGGTTGTAAACTTATATTTTTTAAGAATAAATAAAAAAATATGTTTTCAAATATTACTGAGAGCGATAAAGTGTAGAAAAAAGTAAACTTTACTTTTTATCGAAACATGTTAGGAGAGATACATGCATCTGTTTTGTATTACACTTGGAAAAATTGTTTTGTATTAGGTGTTAACATAAGTTGTGTCCGTTTTTTTCCAAATTTAAAAATGAACACCAAAAGTAAAACAAAATGGTAAAGGTTATACGATGACACTTAGAAGAAAAAATATCATAACAAATAGTGTTATGTAGTATTTAATACTTACATTATTTCATCTCTTTGAAATACTCGACAGACATCTAAAACATATTAATTTTTTTTTAAATTTAGAAAAAAAAAATACAGGCAGAATATAGGTGTTCTGGTTGAACAATCATGATTGGGCATAGTCCAGGAGCTGTTCCTCATAACACTGGTCCGTGATTTACTGGAATGATCATCAACGTCAAGCGGACCTTACAAAGAAAACTAAAGAAGGAAGATATTCAGATGAATTTTAACAAGATTATTCTCCATTACAGCAACAGTAATACTAATTCTTTTTAAATAAATTCGGGTAGATCTTTAATTCCGACTGGTATGAAAGTCAACACCATGGTATGTACACATCTGTTATGTAGTTCGATTATCGGTAAATTGAATAATGGTTTTAATTTTCAAAGAAATTATCTTAATTTATTGTTATACTTGCACTTAATTGTTTATTAGCTGTTTAATATGAAATGTAACAAACGCTCTTTGAATAACACACGTTATAAAAGAGCGCTATTTTTTTTGTAAGATGTTCTTGAAACCAATGAACATAGATATTAAGTCCAAACGTACTATATGTATTGTATTATAGTATTACACTACTGTTGTATATTGTACAACCTGGCGGGACTTATTGTTATGTTACCATTTCTCGTTATCAACCAATCAGAAGTTGTTAAACAACCCTTAATGGAAAACAAACTGGAATCCTTCTTGAAAATCGGAGTATCAACGGGAGTCAAATTTGGAACTCTTGAGAAGGAAGACAAATTTCTTACCAATTAGTTAACGGAAGTCGTCAAATGTATATATTTTGTTAATAAAAATCCTTGAACATTTCAATAAAATATTCACAGTAATTATCAGTTGGCTTAGAAAGCTAACGTTTATCATAGATTCAACCCTCGGCTTCAACATGATGTCGAGAAAACATTATCAAATATATTAAATGGGCTTATTTTTACCACTGGTTTACTATTCTTGCTATCTTTAGATCTTTATGAATATAGGCTTGGTTTCTGTTGAAAGTAAATGTCTATTTTACGCATGTAAGGCACCTTTGAGGAGAAGATGTCTATATCTCTGAACAGCGATATAGACATCTTCTTTGTATAATTATTATTATTCAAACTGTCGAGAGGATAGAGACAGCAATACCTTCGAAACATTGACTATCATCTAAGTCAACCAAATACAGTTATGTATTGCAAAAATCTTTCGAATAAATTGATAATAGCCGTTAAAATCATGGAACACATTTTTAACATATTGAGAAGCTCTGATTGGAGAAGCGAGTATCAAGTCAAGACTGAAAGACAGGCATACCCACACATACGAACACATCACAACGCCGGCTAGCGGGCCGAAACTGCAGTTGCCGGTTCTTCCCAACTAGTTGCACATAGTTTGACTCGTTTGCATGTTGCATATTAAAAAAAGCTGCTCTTTCGTTACATTTATTTTAAATAAATAAACATTAAATATATTTTCTTTCCTATCTTACCCGACAACATGCTCTTAAAATGTTTATCCTTACATATTTGATTTGTTGACGGAAACACCATCTAATCCAACTATGTTGGAAAATATAGGATTTAATATTCCTGGCAACTATATGACGTACAGAAATATTGATCTATTTACTGACGATACGTAGAACTAACTTGACAAGTGTTCTACCTTTGTTACGAGTGCTGTCCATTTGAATAGACCCTTGGATATTGATATCTTTTACATTTCAGAAAATGTTTTTAAATTAAGCATTTTGAGCTTTCTTAGTAATTTGAGTTAGTTTTTTCGGCTTAACAATTACTTCTAAAGTGTTTCCTTTTATTTCTTGTTACTGTATATATTGCTCATTAAACTTTATATATGTAAATTGAGTTAAGCCGGTACATGTAATCTTTATAATGTAAATAAATAAGTCCAAATTAGTTATTCGGACGTATTAAAGAGATGTTTTCAGTTATATTGAAAAACAATTTTGTGTTCAACCCTAGTATTCGAGTCATCTGGCTTAGAAGCATTGAAGTAGGTACGGAGTTCGTAGTTTTTCATTGCACGGGTTTCTTACACTACCGCACGTGAAAAGACTACAACACACGCATACGTGGTCGGCACGTGTGAGTACTGTTACCTAACGAACTCTTTTATCCTACGACGAAACTTTTTTTTTTCACGTACCATTGGGAATCGAACCCGAATCAACCGTGTGGGAGTCAAGTATCTTACTAACCAGGCCATGAGGGTCGTAAATTTAAGTTTATTTGTAGCGATGTAGTATATAAATTGACATGACACAACAAATATTTGTTAACGCAATGAATCAGAAGATACGTTTGAGAGAGATAGGTTACTAAAAGGTCTGGGCTCATCTCATAACATTATCTCAATCAAGAAACATCTCATCAATACGAGGGTGAGGTAGGATGCCATATGTATTTTAGCCCACGCCCTTGTACACGTAACCTATTATACAAAAAATAAACGATCAAGTACGAGTATTAGCAATCGATACGTTTATAAACAAAATAAATTATGCACAAACAATTTTCAAAAAGGTAACTACGAGTATGTTGCGTGCATACACATACTCGTACAAGCCCAGATTCACTGTCAGCGTAAAAATAATTAAAGAAATCAAAAGTTTAAATTTTAACAAAACGGTAATTTCAACTCGAAGACAGTAGAAAAAATACAAAGAGGAGCAGAAAAAAGAGAAAGAGTGAATAATGGATAAGCAATTTTTAATTTGTAAATCACTCTTTTAATGGCATTCCGAAAGGAGTACGCATTATCCTGTTTCGTTAAGGGTAAGCGAAGGTAACTTATTCTAGCATTTACTGACCGCTAAACGAACGCTCTTATGTAAAAAACACTATTATAACTCGGAAGTTGTAGTATAGTTTCTCTATTCCTGATACCATAACCATAAGTATATTGAGCTCGACGCAATATATCGATAATAATAATAAAAGGACAATTTATATAGCGCTGTTTAGAGAGTAAAAATTTTCTCAAGGGTGCTATAACTCGGACTTCCATCATCCTGTCATCCACCACAAGAAAAACTTCAGTCCGATATAACATTTTCCACGCAATCATTTTTAAAAAGAATAGATTATTTAACTGTCGACACCATCCATTTTGATTTATTTCATCAACAACATATATAAAATTACATCCCGTAAATTAAAAACTTGACACACATACCCAAAACCAAAGGACTATTTAATTAAAATAGAAATGTGGCCCACTTTCTGAGCCCTACAATCGGACCACAAACGGGAATCAAAGCAGTTTGATCCATTCATAAATTATTTAAGGGAACACGAAATTCCTCTGCGGGATAGTCGTTTATTGTCTGAAACGAATTCCTGAAAATCATTGAATAATTTCATGTCTTTAGGCCTTTTTCAGGACTCACCATTGCATATAAAACATTAATTTAAAATTATATTATAATAAAATATCATATAAACGCGATTTAACACAAACCAGATCTGTAAGATGATAATTTCAAAAGTTGACTTCCGTGACCTACTTGGTATGATGCCTTGCTTCTTACCTGGGGGTTATGAATTCGATCCCCGTTACAACCCAATTTATTTCAGAAAAAGTTCCAGATTGGTTTTCACTTAAGTCTTTTTTAGTATGTCTCTGATTGGTTAGAAGAGATTGTCATATGGCAAGAAATCTGTCAGGTTCTATTGCATACAAAGAAAATGTAATACAATAGTTTCCTATTTTAGATTTGCTTTACGTCCAAACAGAGACAGTGTATTGTTTTTTTTCAGATCATCGCTCTTCTTATTTTATTCGCTCTTTTCTGTCCATACAGTGAGACTCTGGAACAAATAACCAATATTGAGCTCGCTTCGTCATTGCTATGTTTCATAAAGCGATTAAGAAGCTCATGATTTCAAGTAAATGATATAACATATTTCTTCTCGATTTATCTTTCCTTTCCATCATCCTTTCCTTGACAAAAAGCCAATCAAATTGTTTTATAATGAAGTGTGATTTTTTTTTAATAAGTACCAATATTGGGGAAAAAAGTTAAAACATATGATAATATGTATGTGTATATAAGAATAAAAACATTTAAATGATGTATAGAGATGAATCTATGGTATAATGAGGAATGTTGCCTAGGCATAAAGTGAGCACTTAACTCAGCCTTCAAAGGTGGTCATAAGCCCACAAAATACCAATTAAAATAGATACCGTCTCCTGTATATCCAAAACAGAGAACAATGTTACTAAAGAGTCATCCAGGCCAAAAAATAAAAATGCTGTAAGGAAGCTGCTGAGGGATCTCCAGGTAGATCTGATGTCAGAATCCAATATTTACAGTTCGCGAAGTAACTGAAAACCTAAAATAAACATATATAACCCTTCGCTAAAACCAAACAAAAAATCATATATATATATATATATATATATATATATATATATATATATATATATATATATATATATATATATATATATATATATATATATATATATATATATATATATATATATATATATATATATATATATATATATATATATATATATATATATATATATATATATATATATATATATATATATATATATATATATATATATATATATATATATATATATATATATATATATATATATATATATATATATATATATATATATATATATATATATATATATATATATATATATATATATATATATATATATATATATATATATATATATATATATATATATATATATATATATATATATATATATATATATATATATATATATATATATATATATATATATATATATATATATATATATATATATATATATATATATATATATATATATATATATATATATATATATATATATATATATATATATATATATATATATATATATATATATATATATATATATATATATATATATATATATATATATATATATATATATATATATATATATATATATATATATATATATATATATATATATATATATATATATATATATATATATATATATATATATATATATATATATATATATATATATATATATATATATATATATATATATATATATATATATATATATATATATATATATATATATATATATATATATATATATATATATATATATATATATATATATATATATATATATATATAATATATATATATATATATATATATATATATATATATATATATATATATATATATATATATATATATATATATATATATATATATATATATATATATATATATATATATATATATATATATATATATATATATATATATATATATATATATATATATATATATATATATATATATATATATATATATATATATATATATATATATATATATATATATATATATATATATATATATATATATATATATATATATATATATATATATATATATATATATATATATATATATATATATATATATATATATATATATATATATATATATATATATATATATATATATATACCATCTATTAAATCATCTCATTGATACCAGTATCAGTTTTTGAAAAATCTGATCCGAATATATATAAAAAAAGAAATTTCTTTTCGGCGAGAAAAAACCCAGAGATTATGTTATGTATGTTAAGTTATGTTTCTTTTATATATTTAAGTATAAAATTTCCCTTCAAGTTTAAATAAATGTGAATGTTTAATTGTTGTAGATTCGAAGGACTCAGGTACCGGGTCCAGCGAAGATGGTGACAGAGCCGCAGGAGGCGGAAGATTAGAATCCGGAGGTGGAGCAGGCGGCTCCTGGTCCGGCTCGAGGGCGGGCAGCGCCCCCGCCTCACCGGAACCACCATACATGCCGCCTGCTTACCTGCCCGCGCGTCGCCCACCTCCCCCGCCCGTTACGAAGCCGAGGATCTGGTCCTTGGCGGACATGGCAAGTAAGGACAGTGAGCCCGCTGTGGCCGCATCCAGGCTACTTCCCTCGCACCCGTACCGCCCGGACTTGTACCGACAGCTGTACGGGCCGCCTCCTCCTCCGGGGGCGGCGGACATGGCACTGCTCGAGACTTACTCCAGGCTGGGAGTGCAAAGGGGCCCCTTGGATTCGTACTGTCTCGGAGCCGCACAACGAGGACCTCTATCAGTTCTGTCGAGGGCAGCTGCTGCGGCGGGCGGCGCTCTGGGCGTGCCTCAGGCGGGGCCAATTCTGACGCCAACGCCCGCGCGCGCCTCGCCTTCATCCTCCTCCACATCCTCGCTATCTGAGCAGCCGCCCACCGTGCACAAGGCCTGACTGCCCTCGCACCGCCCGCGCCCCGCTCTCCATTGACTGGTGGACCCCATCTCGGTAACGAGCCGTCAGCGCCGTTGCGGTAACCAAA
>OX463847.1:15903407-16016687 GCA_949825065.1 Odontocerum albicorne | reverse complement strand
TATATATATATAATATATATATATATATATTATATTTTTTTTTATTTTTTTTTTTTATTGTATTTAAACCATCCGCGGGCTAGTTGGTAAGATTACTGTCTTACAACCTGAAAGTTAAAAGGTCAGTTTCCGTTGGTACCCAGATTTTTTAAAGAGTTTCAGTCTAATTTTCACTTAAGACCTCTTTAAAAGTTCGATGGTTGAAAGAGATTTCCATATGGCATTAAACCAATCCGGAAGTACTACGATTAAATTCAACGATAGTACAACACAATACGTCCGTCTTTATTGAGTAGCTATCTCTCAAGAAAGAATTCGTTACTCTGTCATACACTGTAATGCCAGATATTTAATAGGGACACTGGCCTTCAACCGATGCCTTCAGTTAATATTAAGTCATTAAATACTTTTTAAACACATATTAAAAATCTCAAGAATTGAAAAAACTTTGTACGAGAAAATTTTTAAATGTTTGTCTTACAACGTCATAAAGACATCGCTCCACTACTTTACCTTGACAGACTGTCAAGGATTTTAATGATTCTGTACATTTTCAATTACTTTATAAACATTAAAATCATTTTGACTTTCCAATTCAACATTAAAATTCAATTAATGAGAGTATTTTATAGCATTATGGTTTAATCTGTGCGTGTATTGCATACCTTCAGGCGCTTACAATAGAGACCGAATTTTACAGTAATTTTAGCTCATCATAGATTCATGCGCACCAAAAAAAATTGCTGAAGATTCAGGATTTAACCGTTTAATTCCGAATAGAATTTGTATTTTTTGTCTCTTCGTATGATACTCATAAGATATATCCAAATTGGTGAAGCGAGCATATTTAATTGTAATCAAGCTTTCTGAGGAGATGACAAACTTCTATACAACTAGATCACATAGGTCATCAATGCTGTAGTGCTACCATTTCTGTTTTAAGTTAGTGATCTACAATATCAATTCGAAGTTATAATTACTTGTTGTGTGTATGTGGTCTATCGTACTATACCCACTTCTAAACCCGCTTGTTTTCTTGGTTGCATATCGTCTAGTTGTTATTATTTATGTATATGATTTGCATAAGACTGTTTGGTCTATAATTTTTCAGATAGTTTGTATTTCCTTTCTTATGAATAAGTTTTACTTTTTTTCGTGTTTGATTTGTGCGAATTTTCCCATTTTTATTGATGTATCGTTTTCGATACGATATTATTATTTCTTCGCTTTCTGTCTTAAGAATTTCACATGGTTATGGTTTTTATTGTACATCTCTTACGAGAATTTTGGGAACTTGTTCATCAGTTTGGTTGTTTGGTATATCTCTCGTGTTTTATATGTATTGGAAGAGTTCTAAATTGAATTCGGGAATTCTTTTTATGATTTCTTCTCGAAGTTTGGGTTTGTTGCTGTCCTCTTTAGGCAAGGCCGTTATTTGTTTATTTCCGTGGCTTAGCATTTGGGTTGCATTTTTGTAACTTTGGTTCTGTTAAATGGTATATTGTATTAAGTTTGAGTTGTATTTTTATATCCTCTTTAACATTTTTCTAATTGTTTTGCATAAATCGATATACTAAATTGGTTGTCGTACTAGTTTTTTCACGCCTTCAGTAACCACAAACCTCTCCAAATTGCCTCCTTGACCATGAGCAATGTGCTCAAAGATATTATATATTTCGTTTAATGTGCCATTTGGCCCTTTCTATGTCCATCTTCTGTATGGTTTCTTTTAAACGTTTTCAATATGTACATTCTGCTTGAGAGAATTCTATTATTCGATTTCCTCTTTCTCCATATCAAAAATATCATGTATACTCTTCGTTATTCCTCGTTTGTCCAAATTTCGCATTGAAGTCTCTCATGTTAATTTTAAATTAATTTTTATTTTCTCGATTGAGGTTCGTTAGGTCGTCGTAATTTTTTTTTATTTCATCGTCACTATGACTTATTGTGGATGCGTAAACTTATTTAATTTGGAGGTTGTATCTTTTATTTATTTTGATTTCCATCCTGCCTGATGTTGCTGTAAACTCGACAATATTAGTTTTTAGATTTTTACTTACCATGAATCCTATTCCACTGATTTGGTTAGTATAAGATATTTCCGTTCGATCTCTCGAAGAGTTCTTTTCCTGTTCTTTTTACTTCGCTTAGTCACAAATAATTGAGAATGAAATAAGTATGAATGTTGTCTAAAAAATAATGTACAAAACAGAATGAGGAAAATTACTCTGAGATGGTTGGAATGAAGAACGAATTAATGAAGAATGACTGACAAATAAAAACAGCTGAAATGCGAAGAGGCCAAAGATATGTGTTGTGATCGAAGAGTCTGACACTCTGTCCTGTCTCCCTTTCCGGACAGGGAAATTGCGTATGATTAGAGAAATATTAAAATAAAAATTTAATCAAAGAAAAAAAAATATTTGCTGTCGTATTTTATTTACCAAAAGCTGTATAGCGTTTCTAGTGTCATGCACTTCTCTCAAATGGCAAACTTTGAAAAATCGTAAATTGATATTTTGGCAGAACATAAATCTTAGTTGCATGGTGAATGGTGTTGGTGCATTGTTCTTAACTCATACAAGCACACCACCATTTATCACACAGCGCGTGGTCACAGATCAACTTTCGCGACTCCACTAAAAAATTTTATACAGGGCCGGCTAAGGGTTACATTTAAAATTACATACATACTATATATGCTCTTTGGATTTAATTTAAAGTGCAAGATGATTTTAATTGAAGAATTTAACTGACAACATATTTCTATTAAAAATAAAACTTTTTTATCAAATTAACATTCATATACAAGCATTATTCAACAAAATATTGTACCGTTTTAGGAATATTGACATATCAACTATTTAACCAATCCAAAAAAGGGGTCTTTTGAAGAAATTAATATTATTTTTCATTTTTTATGAGGCTATCAAAGTAGCAGTATCGAGCTGTTTGGACGTTACTTTATCAATAGATTATAAATCAATTTTACTATAATATTATATTCATTACCATCAGGCCGTTCCCCTGCCGGGGTAGGTAAAGAGAACAGAGCACCAGACTTTCCTATCTCACCTCATCCACATCCATACACCTTATCATACAACTTCTAAGGTTTCCCTAACTTCTCACATTTTCTTCTTGCGAAATTGAATTCACTTGATCTAATTATACTTTCCTCGGTCTTCCTTTACCACGCCTCATACGCTCATTTGTACTGTATATATGTTTTTTTAGTCCATTTCCATTGATTCCACGTGCCTAAACCATCTCAGGGTGATCATCTTACTCAACACAGCCTTAAATTCACATTAATCCCTTATGACTACATTCAGTACTCTGTTATTCATTGTAATCCCATGTATAATTTTTCAACTCTTTCCAATACTTTTTCCACGTCCACTTTTGACATCAATCTTAGCAAATTATAAATGTAATGAATATTAAGTTATAAATTATTATGAATATTATGTTTCATAAATTGCGTACACCCTCATTTCATAAACCAACGTTCGAGTATGTTTATTAAATTAAAACACGCTTAGTTACATTCTTTTCTTCTCGTGAATTAAAAATGTTATATCCTAGAGAATACACTTTTACTTCATTTATTGGTTTATTTGGTTAATTATTTATTAAAAATATTTTTTTCAGTAATTTATGAAATACTTTGAAAATTCACACTTACTAAATCATTTATAAACGATCTCTTAAAAGTTTACACACATGAGTCTAAAAGTTATAATACCGAAATTCTAAATTATGTCTAAAAGAACAAGAACGTATTTTTTACAATCACAAAAAAAAACAGATAATTGCTAGTGCAAAGGAAAAGAATGCTGGAGGAAGTATAATATATACCAGCCATAATCTTTCATGAGCCTGTTATAATCATGGTCTATGCTAGTTCGTTTTTTATTTTAAGTTTAATAAAACATCCATATTAGAATAGATTTTATTAGGTCGAAAAATAAGAATTTACTTTGTTTTAAAAAAAGTTTATTTCAGGTATTCTAATCTCTAATATTATTAAGTAGAGCCGACACTGTCCTTAGCAACCAGGTTCCTTAGGGCCCTGAAATTTGAACCCGGCCTAACAGGGCAAGGAACCCTAAGCGTGCATGTGTGAGTGCATGTGCCTGAACACATCAATTTGGGCTTCGCTTCCTTC
Organism: Odontocerum albicorne; assembly: GCA_949825065.1. NCBI lineage: Eukaryota > Metazoa > Arthropoda > Insecta > Trichoptera > Odontoceridae > Odontocerum > Odontocerum albicorne. The sequence goes on along the minus strand of OX463847.1, from coordinate 16,012,513 downwards.
TCACTCCTGCGTGCAGAAACAACCAGAGAAAATAACAATGATTCCCGAATACCGTGTTAAAATGCATCCATCGATTGCCTCAAGGTTCAACGGGAGTGAATGGGGTATTTATATAATGAACTTAATGTTTTTAATGAACCTCTTTAAAGTGATGAAGAAATTAAGGGTTAAAGTAATATTTTCAAATTAACAAAAAACACATTACTTACCATAAAAATATTAATTAGATAATTAGTTAAAGACTCTTTTATTTGACACGTCATATTTCAGAGTTTAAAATTAACCGATAATTAGTATTCATTAATTGAGATGTACAATATATTTAACTAAGAATGTAAAAAATAAATACAAGTTAACTATGCAATACATTATTGGTAATGGTAAAGCTATTGCAGATTTTTTGACGTCGAAAAGTATACTCAGCCTCAGTAATGAGGCAGAATGATAAACTGTATGAAGCTGATATTGCAAATTTTGTTAGTGGCAAAATAAAATAAAGATTACAAATTTGAAGAATGTATCAAAGATAATTCACAAACTATAATGTATTTTAGAAGTAACTTATCCATTCATTAACAACCTCCGTGTCCTAGTTAGTAAGATGGTTGACTTCCATGCCAGAGTTTTGGAATCGGTTTCCGATAGTTTTCAAAAAAAGGTACTTGTTTGGTTAAATAGTTCGCATGGTAACAATACTCACTTATACTAGTTGTGGCTTCTTCACATACGAAGTAATATTCCAAACACGTATGATGATGAAAAACGAGTTCCGTACGTAGTTTAGTAATTCTAAATCAGAAATTTCGATTAATGGGTCTGAAAATAATGTTGTCCAAATTATCAATTTCAATGTTTTGAATGGTTACACCATACAAATGTATGATATTCATTTATTCTTATGGCGCTCTAAATTTCTTTATTTATGCACCAAAGAAACATATGAATACGATTGAAAAACATAAAAAAAAACCCTTCAATTTTATTACAAACTTACTATAACCTAATATGACGCATTATAACTTTCAGCAACATTTTTCCAAATGATATGGTTTCATCCAAATGATAATTATTAGTGAGTCCACAAAATAAAAACTTACTCGTGTACATTTTTTCTTCAAGATTTTTTTAATTTAAACAGTCAAATTTCCAGACAATTAATATTCTTGCCAGACTCATCTCTGATTACATTTAAGTTGTGTAAATATTTTGTTAAGTATCGCATACTAATTACAAGGAGCGGCTTGTACGAGTATTCCACTTTATTTAGTCATAAGCAATCCTTCAATCAATCCTTCATGTATAAAAATGGCACCCACTATTTGTTTTCCTTTAGTCTTTTATAAGTATTAGCACAGCTTCCATTCTTTGATTTTTAGTACTTTATAACTCTTAACGCAGCATCCACTGTTTGTTTTTGTATGTTATTTATAACTCTGAACATAACTCCTTCCATTTATTTTCCTTTTACTCTTCATAACTCTTAACGCAGCTTCCAATTATTGTTTTTTTTTCTTCTTCCTCTATTTTAGGTCTGTTGGCCTGTTATGGTCCTGCATCATCGTTTCTCTCTTGTGGCGTCTACTGCCAGCTGTCTTTCCATTTCTTGGGAGGTCGTCCTGGAGGTCTGCTTGCTTGGGGGATACTGTCCCTGGCCATTCTTACGGCTCTTGGTTCCGCCATTCTGGATACATGTTCGTTCCAGAACCTTCTTCTCTGTCGTCCCCATCTGACAATATCTTCAACTTCGCACATCCTTCGGATTTCTGTGTTTCGTACTCTATCACGAAGGGTTTTTTAATGTTCTTTATAACTTTGGATATAGTTCTCTCCATTTGTTTTCATTTGGCTCTTTATAATTCTTAACGCTGCTTCCAATGATGTTTTTTCATATGTTTTATATCTCTTTTTTAACGTTTTAATCTTTAAAATTCATAATGCAACTCAGTTTTCATATCGCACTATATAACTATAACCAGCATACTCGAATCATTTCTACTTCAACCAAAAAAACTTGGATCGAAACCTGCCTGCACTGCGGCCAATATGAAAAATATTTTAGTATAAAATCGTGACTATCATTCTCAAGAAGGTTTTATAAGGCATCGTTAAATTTATATTACAAAGGTTGGAAATAACCTACAGTCCCCGGAGAAGTTTTTCATCCGTCTGAAGAGATATTGTCTTCCCATCTGCGGAGACGTAGTCCTTCCGTCTCCAGACATGTTTTTTTTAATTCTGATGATGCTGTCTTCCCATTTCCAAAAATGTTACCCTCTAGGCTCCGGAGATATTATCCTTCCATCTCTAAGGATGTTTTCCTTCGACTCCAGAAATGTCCTCCTATTTTCGGAGATGTTCTCCTACACGAAATGTTGCTACCTTATACAGCTACAAAAAATAGTATAGAATACAATTCCCACTATCCACATACTCAACAATTCTAAGGAGATAAAAAAACAAATGTGTCTTCAAAAAAAAAAATAACATAACATATTTATGAAATTATGGTACGCTATCGGCTGCTGAATCCATTTCCCCATTAACATCTTCGACTAAGCCGTGGATTGTTAAACCAATTAATTTTCTAATTTTATTGTTTTAATTAGTCAAAAGTGATAAGTACTCATTTAAATGCGACCAAAACGGTAGTGCCAAAATACTCAAATAAAATTTTATTTGTTAATTAATAAAACGAAATACTTCACAATATAGGATTGTTCATTTACTGACACCGATCAAAAATGTTTTCTGACACGTAAACGTGTAAATTTAAAAAATCAAAGATCTATAAGATTTTTTTTAGTATAAATTATCAATTGATTAATTTTGAAATGTAATATTTACTGAAAACAAGAACAGGTGGCTAGCTTCATTTACACCTGTCATCCTACTTCCTGTACCTACCCAGGAAGCAAACAGGAATATATATTTAATTTTTTTTTCAAACGGATTTGGTCGCCTCTGGGTGGAGTAACTTGTCTGAAATCAGAATGGTAACTTGATCGAAACGAGCATCACGCAACAGGTTTGCAACATGTCCTGAATGTGTTGTAAAAACTATGGTTATGATGGACATTTGTAATAACAGGTCCACTGCTACATAATAGTTTTCGAAAGTTTTTTTTAAAAATGACCGAAGTCATAGGTATCCTTATACCCCGAGTACGATGCAGAAAAATGCCTTTGAAAATAAGGTTACAGTGTATAAAAACAAGAATTAAATAATTAGAGATTAATGTGTACTTAAGGCTCATAAGGGTGAACATTCTGAAATTTTCTACGCACATAGAACGAATGTTTGAATAAAAATTAACAAAATTAATAAATAATGTAAATGTTAGTTGAAGAGATGAAAAAAAAGACCTACGAAAATATGATTGAATCAAGTGAATGATATTTAAAAAAGGGAAACGAAAGTAATTCTACGACCAAGATAAAGAGAAGGTGAAATATGTGTGTTACGGAGAAAAAGTATGGCACTCTGTCCTCTATGACTACTTCGACAGGGATACGGCGTGATGGTACATATGTATGTAAAAATCCTTGTTGTTCAAGAGGAATAGTACAGCACGAGATTCAAACCGACTGTCTTCTTCACGGGGTAGCGGAGCCCTAACACAAGGGTGGAATATTGAAAGGCACAGGAGGGTAGGTGACTGATGTAAAGGAAGGAATGCTACCTCAAAAGTTCTTAAAGGATGTTGTTGAACTTGCACTGCCCGTTCATTAATCTATCAGAAATGTAATACAATTATACTCGTGCCAATGGCCCATGAACGAAGATGCGAGTTGGATATAAAAATGCTTTTCGTCAGTTTTTTCACGAACAGCCTTTCTGTAGCGCTGATGAGATGTTTGTTGAATATAGAATACACTCATTTGAAGTCTTTTATGACACCGTGTCGCAGAATCTAAAAATGTTATTATCAAAACATCGAATGTAATTATTAAAACACACTAACAAGATCTTGTCGCCAATTTTTAGCATTGACGCAAAAAACTACTTTTAACGTAAAAGGAAGAAAGTAGGAGCAAATATATACTCGTATTTAAACAATAAGTATTTTCTATTATTTTTTTTAATATGATTTTTAGTCCACATACACTATGATCGTTATTTTTCCGGTTTCAAATGCCATTTTTTGTTTGTTTAATATATTCTATTATATTTGGTCTCCTTTGTATAATTATGTCTTGTGTTGCATCGTACCATCGAAAAAAATTAAAAGTTCTTAAATATTAAATATCCTTCATCAAAATATGTTTCATGTTTATTATGTAGTATTGTACCTAACATGGAAATCTATAGTATTATTCTTTTGTCCCTTTGACACAAGAAAAAGAAATCGAAGGAATATAAACCGATTTTTAAACATACAAGCACGTCTGTATGCAAAAATGATCCAACCCTCATTCTACCTATTTTGAAATATTTAATGCGACATATACGTATGATATATGCGCTTGGAATTGGCTTTCATGAAAAGATTGTTTTTTTAAGTAGAATTAAAACCCTAAATTAAGTGGATTCATATTAGTGAGTTCATATGTTCGTAGAAGCGAACCGGACAGTATATGGTTGTACTAAATGATTTATTTTAAATATGCAATCCACCCAAAACTAGGATGATTTGTGCCACTAAATTAAAGACATAATGCAATTATGTGAGTCAATATAATAAAACTAATTTTAAAAAATAACAATTCTAGACCATTCAGAGTTTCGACTTATTAAGGTTGAAAAATTAAACAATCGATCTATACTATAAATGGAAAAGTTCCTCGAAGAAAGAAGAAACGCAATATTGATTAAGCTCGGTAAAGATATGACATTTAGTAAATCAAATCTGTCTCGCAAAGGACTACCGAAAAAAATGGTCTATAGTTGCATTATCCAAACCACAGTAAAAGTACAGAATGTTGTTTAATACGTTCTAAGAGATATAACATACTCGTAAAAGATATTTGATTATACGAGATTCGACGATTTAAATTTAAATATTGTATATTTTAATTTTTTTGTATAATTTGTATTACATTTTTTTTGTAAAGGTTGTGATCATTAAAAATTAATAAATAATTGAAAAATGCCACTTTTAAACAATCACCTATATACATACAATTGATAACCTCCATATCCTGATTGGGGACAAGTCTGTCTTCCAGCCTGAGCGTGTGGATTTGATTCCCTTTGGTTAACATTTTTTTTACAAATTGTTGCAATTTGGTTGTCACATAAAGTTTGTCAAATACCTTTCTTTTCTCTTGGTTGCAAGAAATTGACACATGGTAAAAAATCAGTCAGGTTGTACTGTATAAAACAACTGTGCATTACAAAACAATTCAAATTAACAACTATAATCAATACTGCCAAAACCTTGGATTCGATTCATTCCCATTCAAATTATTATACGTCTTAAAGCAAAAATAATTTAGCCTTGGTTCCCTACATTGCATTCATACCGCATCGCCTGTAGTCAGATATATCCTATGACGGATAGACGTAGTCTTGTTCTGACTCCATAGAGACTTTTTGCCTTAATGTTTGCTGTGCATTGTCGTGCCTAATGCACCGGACGTGCAGTCTTCCTTCTCGTTCACACGCATGTGATATGGACGCGTGAACATATGTGTGTCCCTCTTTTTTGCAAACGCATGAACTTGTTTGAAACCTGAATTCAGACATTGGCTTCAATCAATGGTGGCGTATTTCTTTTTTGAATTATTATTTGAACAAGTTTTGGTAATTTAATTTCACGGAGTCTTTTTTAGAGAAATAAATTTAAAATGAAAACGCACGAATTTAATCCAATAGATATACTGATTTTCCTGCCTGGCAGAAAATGCCTGACCAAAAGCCAAGAGGTTAAATAAAAATTCACTCAGTAAAAATATTTCAAATTATTAATTTTTTAAATGTAAAATCAAGGAGGTGAGTTTTGAAAGACTTACAAAAAAAATATAAGTTTAAAAAATGAATCACGTGTGAGGAAAAAGTAGGCCGGGAAAATAATGGAAATATATAGGTGAAAAATTTTTGACTGAGGGAAATTTAAGGAGCATTCAAAACAGAAAAGCATATATGACAATGAGATGAAGGCTATTTATGTGATTAGGGTGGTGTAAATATCAGTCCTCTTTGCCTACCTCAAAAGGAATATATCGTAATAGTAAGTTTGCATATTTGTAATTATGATTATCTCTTTTTAGCTTAAGTTTTAGATTCAACGTCTACAACTCTACAATCTTCAATGTCCATCCAGCTTCTCTCCACATCTCATTATTTATGTACGTTAAGAAGTTCAAAAATGGGCTTATACACCCCATTTGGCCGATATCATTTTCCACACATAATTTTTGTGTATTAATTACATTGATATCAATAAACATGAACGTTTAGAAAACTTGTTTTTTTATTGATTTAAAATTACAGTTCTTGTAGCGCAATTCCATGGTACAATTTATATTTAAAATTAAAAAAATACTAACCTAATGACTATTCAATACCATTTTCACCAAGAAAAATAACTTAAAATGTATATATACCATGTATACCAGCACGCCCTACAGAGAGGGCATACATGTAATGCCAAACTTTTTTATCGTCGTGATAGTGACTAGGTCGCAAAAAGCGTTGAAATAATTTTTTTTTCAAATCATGAACAATGAAACAAAAAATAAAAATATCTAATTTGTCAGATAAATTGTAACGTTACAGTGAATCTGCCAGATTATATAGCATAGAATGAAAATAACATAAAAAAAGATCTAAATTTATTGTAACTCAATTTCTAGTAACGTAAACTCGCTATGTTCAGCTCATATATAACGAATACCGAAGTAACGAAATTTTCAGAATAACGAATATTTTTTGTTGAATCGAACGAAAGTGCGTAAAAGAATATGTCGAACCAATCCATTTGTAACGAACATTTTACTCCAATAAACACACCGCTCAGCTGATCCAAAACAACGGACATGAATGACATAAGTAGGTAATATTTAATAAATGGCTAATGAATTATGATGCTCAAATAAAAAGATTAAAAAAGTTATATAGATATTTGCTCAGTATATAATTTTAAATGCGAGCCAGAACACGTTCAATTTGTAATTTTACCTCCAAGTTCTGTAGCATTTTTGCAACTTTTTGTCGTTAATTTACACGTACAGTAAAAACGTTTTAAAGAAGATGACAATGAAAATTGAGTTATGCCACCTGATATGAACGTTTCAAAATTTTTTATTTATTAAACATTTAAAAAAGTGTCGAGTTTATTTATACTGTTAAACAAATGTCACGAAAAATATTTTTCAGTTATTATATGTATTTAAAATGCGATTATAAATGTTGCTTACAAAAATTCATAAAAAAATAACATAATTCTTTAAAAATCAATCTAATTTGTTCATCTTCTTATTCGGAAATGAAATGCTTTTAAAAGTTTATATTTGTCATATATTCAGTATAACAAAATATTTTTGAGTCTTATGAATTTCGTTATAATGCGATTTATGTTTTAAAATCCGTCAATATTGATACTTGTATCGTAAAGTTAAATTATCATTTCCGTCAACATCCTTGTTTATCAAAAACGCAGAACAGCGGAATTGTTTAATTAACACATTAATTAAATTTATATTTACAAATATTAAAAATAATTCGTCAGAAAACGATTCGGTGAGAATTGTAAACATGTATTTAAAATATATATCAAACAAAATATTTTCAGGAAAACAATTTTCAGAAATGCTGAAAACAAATTTTACGAATAAACATAATATTGTAATGATCCACTTTCAAGATTTTCAAAATATTTTTATATCTTTTCATATTCATCTCTTTTTTTTGTGCAAATAAAATAAATTTACGTATGAAGCTTTTTGATCTAGTAATATTATTTAACGTTTGAAGTTATTAGATCAAGTAAAATAAATATGCATTTAAAGTTGAGTTATTTGATCAAGTAAAAGAAAATTACTTGTAAAGTTAAGATTTTTCAATTAAAAAAAAATATATGTTTTAAGTTTTTAGATCAAGTAAAATATACTAAATTTTATGTTTTTTGATCAAGTAATAGAAATTTACATTAACATACAAATTGAGTATGTTTGGGCAAGGGCAAGGGAATATATATTTTTATACGACTATTGAAGTTTATCTCTAAAAATTATTGTGTTATTTGAATATATTTCCTGAAAATGGAATAAATGGAAAAATTATTATACGTTTCTTTGTTTGTTTATAGACTTGAATTAAATATTTCTTAAAACATAACTTTTTTATTTAGCACTTCCTTGTATAAAGATTTGGTGAACTTATTCCTAGTTAGCAATCTCTTCTAACCAACCAGACAAATGTAAATAAAGGAAGTGACATGGTGTCGAAAATATTTAAGTTAGTATTCGTTTGCATATGATTCATAAACAATAAAAATAACAATTTAACTGAGATATAATCAATCGAAGATCATAAGGATGTTGGTGAGGAAAAGAAAATCGGTAATGAAATGCGTAACATGACCAACTTCTAATAATTTTCTCTTTCGCTTTTTTTAACTTTTCAATGACCGATCGAGTTTAATATTAGTTGGGAACTGTTTCAGACTCTCATTGTATGGACATCTAAGAACAATGTAAAAAGGAGATCGGTGAAATGGGAAAGCAAATAAACTTTATCTGCTGGTGTGTGACGCAAATGATCAGGAAAACGCGAAATATTTTTGATCAAATAAAAAGACTGACAGTTCAAAATATTCTACAATAGAGACAATAGATGCATTTTGAATTCTCTCTTGTAATGAATTTTTTTTATTTATTAATGACTAGAATTCATCGAAGGCAGCTATTAAGCGTTTGAATTTATAATTATTAACTTCAGGAATCGCATCCTTGACGACGGACTATTTGACAAATTTCTTGCCACTAAGTTAATTAAGCCTTGAAGTTAATTTTATACATTTTTTCGAGTTTTAATTTGAACAAAAGTTTTTTTTTAAGTTATTCACATACGTTGTAGGTTAGTAATGTAAAAAAGTTAAAATGAATTGGTCTAAAAAAGTTGGCGTTTCTGAATCATGATTTGGAAAAGTTTGATGTACGAGTTGACAAAATTTATTCATTATTATGCCATTGCAATATTATAACTTGCATACATACGTATGTCGAACGAAATATATCCACAATTTATAAATATAAAATGAAATAGTAATACCCACTGTTATGCTGTATCTTATTGTTAGTTAGTAAGTAAGTAATAATAATAAAAGTAATAATAATAATAATTGTTTTCAGTTTAAGCCTATAAAATAAGCTATTTAAGACCAATGTTAACATATCTGCTTTATACTTTAAATCAATGTTGTATTCAATGCCGTCTATAATTTGATATATACTATATATAGATTAATGATGTGTTTTATAAGTAAATAAAAATAACAAACGCACCGCCTTTTGAAAAATCCTCAACTTTCCCCTCCCTTCCCTTCTCTGCATACTTCTCCAGTACTAGCGAGCTAGGCCAATGCACTGCCAAAAAACAAGTTGCGTGCACTCACAGACACATCAAATTGCACGAAAAACACACACAAACATGCACACAACGCGGGTCAATATAAAAATGCATACAGCGATATAAAAATACACACAGCAATATAAAAATGCATACAGCGATATATAAAAATGCACACACAATTACAAAAATGCATCGAGACGCGGCAATTTTTAAACGAACACACACAAATATCGGTGCAGCCGAAGCGGCGTTTGTACAAACACTAGGGAAGCTAGCCACGTCTACTGCGCGCATACAAATGCAACCCGACGTAAAAATCGCGATGCAATGTCCAAAAATGCACCCACACAAATGCAGCTGGCCAGACTAGTTTCACCCACACACTATTAGAGTGCAGCGGACTATCTTTCAGTTTGGCGGGGTGCAGAATGAAATTCGTAAAAATATATTTTTGTACACTTTGATAAAAATTTGTATACTGTATATTTGGGTACAAACTAAATTATTAAGAAAACTGTCAAGTATGAAAAACACGAAAACGTGGTTTAGAAGATCTACGAAATAAATATAATCCGAAGTCGTGTGGTGAAATAACATACAGTTCAAAAAATATAGGTTTCTCTACATTTTGGCATCAAATTTTGTAGGTAATATTTGTTTCCAATGACATCATTCTCTGTGTTTTATTAGGGCGTAAAAAATAGACCGATATAGTTTTATTTGATAATTATTAAGAATCTTATTGATATACAAGTACTTCGGTTTATAAGTCTATTTTTTTGAAAGCATATATTTTACACAGATATATTTTCTTTTCTTAGTATTGTATTGTATTTTATTACACTTTTTTGTATGATTACCGATATATCATTGGAAAAACACATGTCTTTCGATACGAAGGTTGCGGTTCGATTCCTACTGATATTCTTTTTTTAAGGTAACAGTCTGTTTTTCCCCATTAAACTTTTTTAACATCCTTCAGGTTGTACTGTATGCAACAAAACTGTACAAAATGGTTGATCTATTGTCATTTATTGTCAGTTGGTATATTGTCATTTAATACAAAATGGTTCGTCTATTGTCATTTGGCAATCTCTTGCAACTAATCAGAAAAATGTTAAAAAGGCATTTAGTAAAATTCAGACTGGAACCCTTTTTAAATAAATGAGTTAATGTTTGTGTGAAATATTAAATACGTCTGATTACATAATCAAATTTAAGTACTCGTAATTTAAACTGTACATACTAAAATAAAATTCTTAGAAATTATGTAAAAAAATAAAATAAGCAACAATTTATTTATGGTAGACGTACCATAGATAACTGTCTTAATAGGAAAACTTTCATAACGATTTATTTTTTAAATTGCAAAGAACTTCCCATTTAAAGTTCTAAGATTTTGCGCACTTAAAAATGATTTTTCAAAGCTTCCATGTAAAAACTCGTAGAACGATACTTAAAAAAAATATACGAGCGTGTATATTGAATGGAAGCTTTAAATTAAATTTTTGTTAAACGTTCAGTAAAATGTCATTCTATTTCAAGTGATTTTAAGTATGACGCATATCAAAGAATAAATTCATTTAATTTAAGAAAGAAATGTTTACTTAATTACGTTTTATTTATTTTGCCCTCCAATGCACAAATACAAAAATTGTGGCTTTGTTGTCATAGGGCAATCTCTTCCAACACATGTAGTTCCAATTACTAGTTGCGAGTTAACAAAGTTTTTTAGGCCACATATGAACAGAAAAAAACAACAAAAATTACAAATTAAAAGTTTTCTAAGCCACAAATGAACAGAAAAAAACAACAAAAATTACAAATTAAACTTAGAGAATAAATAAATGAAAAGAAACCATACCATTTTTAAGCAAGGAGGGAGAAGGAAAAAGAAAATAGAAAGCCGAATATGGAAAATATTCTTTGTTATTGAAGAGAGAGATTTAACGCTATTTAAATCGCTTTTTGAAGTTAGCGTTTAATAACAGTCCTTAGCCAGAAGCTTTTCTACCAAGAGTAGCCAAGATGATGACCTCCATAGCCTAGTTGATACAATGCCTGTCTTCGATTCCCGTTGGGATACAAGCTTTAAAAAAAGTCTTGGAATCTTTTTTTATATATGACTTGATTAACAGCTTTCCTGTTGGTTGGAAGATTAAGCCACATGGCAAAATTAATAATAGCTGGAAGTTTTTATTCTACACAATACAAAATAAACTAAAAGTTTTGTCTTTACATTTACTATTTTTTCTGGCGCCATTTATTGACCAAAGATTATTTCGAGAGCGCTTAAATTTTAACGTAACATCTCTCAAATAGCATGAATTAAAGAATATTTTTGAATGCCCCTTGTTAATATAATATTAACACAAGGCTATCACCTACACAACAGTCAAGTTTTTACACGATATATTCAATTCGATGTTTGAGGCATCAGTTGTTTGCTGCCTTGCCGTTTATTATTTTAACACAAAAAAGTGTTATTTATAATATTTCAAACGATTAATTGTTACTATCGATTCACAAATTGTACCATAGATTATGAAAATAAACAAATTTTGTATGTCAAATATATGACACCTTAAAACTTCATACATATCTCATCATAATTTTTATTTTAATCATTTAAATAAATGCTGTTTTAGAAAATGACTAAAAAAGTCATTTTTGTGATTAACACGTTTCGGAATTCAGCGGTTCAAATTGTTGGAAAAAATTTACTAATGTAATTTTTTTTAGATGTTTTGGGATTTAATGTTTTTTCATCAAAGATACAATATGCTTTAAAGACGTTTTCATATATTTTTGTAAATAACGGTCTCGTGATTTTTCATTCATTTTTTCGACTTTCAAGTCGAACCAAGTTGACAATAGTTTGTTTACCATCCAGCCGATGTCATTAAGTGCAGTGTCACACAGTGCAAACTTGAGTAGGATTATTCAAGAAGGAAACTCTTTTTAAGAATTCATAACTAACTGCATTAAGAATGCATTCAGAATTTCGGAATTCTCCCTGCAACGCAGTCCCGACACTGGCACACTGGCAAAGCTATTCTAATTTGCTTTTTTCTGTGAGCGTGTATATTCGGTGGGCGGTTAATGGCCGGGAGTGTTACGCTAGAGCGGGGTCGTCAGGTGTGCCAATATTCAAACTTTGCGCTGGCTAAATTTAGAATAATTTATACAAAAAGGAAAAACCCCCTCCGATATGAGAGGCAAATTGTTTGATTCCAAGAATTCCACAGGAATGTGAGAATTCTCAAAGGATATCCAGATTTTTTCTTTATACAGGAATTTTGTTTATATTATACAATTCCAAAATGAATTCTCCAAAACGTCTTGATTCCGTAAATGGTCGATCCATTTTTTGAATAATTACGTTTCAGAAAATAACAGGAGCTATTTTTTTATGTTCCTGTATCCCGGAAATACAAAACACCAAGCCCATTTCATCGAAATTCACTTCTCAAGCGTGTTGCAAATAATTTATTTTTAATTTAATTTTCAATATTATCAAAATACTTTTACGCTTTTTCGAAAATATAAATGAAAGAAAAATAATGTTCAATGTCTTTCGCTTTAATAAAATTCCACAAAACAAAATTATTTATTTTTATATTTACTCTCCTATAAAATTAGCAAAATGTTCATGGTAGTGTCTAATGTCTCTGGTAATATATTTAAAAAAAAACTGCTAAGCAATGTAAAGAAAAGGAGAAGAAAGTGATCATAAATATGAAATATTAAAATATTTCGTATGTAGGAAAAGATTTTTCAACTTCGTAAGATTTTTAATCTGAATAAAGCTATAATAGTTTTTTATTTATTTATATTGTGTATGACGAGAAATTTTATAAATATTATACATATAATTTATTTAAAAAATGATTTAATGTGGACACACAATTTTTATGGATCTGGGTTTGGTCATTGGTCGTGTCCCCGGTAAACTAGGTGTTTGCCTGTATCTTACTGAAGATATAGGTTTGATAAAAGTGTAATAGAAAAACATTTCTTAAACATTCTGTGCCATTTAAAACTCTGAACATAAATAAGGTAGATGTGCGATGCAGAAAAGTATATAATCTAATGGCCGACGCGACGCCACTATCATTTCACTTAATTTTTATATACTTATTTTGTAATATTTTAATACAATATATAAATAACAGTAGGTTAAAGTCCCAAATTAGAGCGCCGTTAAGGAGAGTCTGCTTTCTAAACAGCACTTTATAATTGTTATTTTTATCATAATTATAAGGCACGTCAGAAAGAAATCGTTCCTTTTTAGATAATCTGTATTGTATTTCACTTTCGTTGTCAAACCAGGTGAATTTATTGCCAACCAGAAAGGTGTTAATCCAGCTTTAAGTACAAACCAGACAAGAACCATTTAAAAAACCTGGATACGAACGAAAATTGAACTCCTAACCCCTGGGCTAGAAGACAGACGCGTTACTTACTTGGTCACGGAGATTCGGGTGATTAACCATAACCATCTAAGAAACTCCATCCTCAAAGCAATTTCGAATGACAGCAACTCAGCCGATAACAATATCAAAATGTATTCAGCGGAGTTGGTACGAGTATATTGGAGATTCTGCAGACATGTTATGATAGCATTTTCTGAAGTACCGTGCATCTCTTTTAACCTTCTTGTTAAAATAGTAGAGATAACTCAAGACAAGCACATGGTTGTTAGTTAGCGTGTTTCTGAATGCACACAGATAATTCGGTCAGTTCTCACTGTTGAAGACTGGAACAATGCAGCTGAATCTGTTCCATGTATACCTGACATTCCTCGACAAGAATTAAAGTGGTTGCTGCGTAGGGTCCGACACAATATATAATACTCGTATTAACAAGGACTATTAATACAGCGCCGTTTAGAGATCAGACTCTCCTCAACAACGCTTAAACTTGGGATTCGAGCACACTTTAAATGACAGATTAAAAAATATTACAAAATAAAAATACATAAGTTGAGTGCAAGAATAGGAAGGTCGTGGCTGCGGCCAATGGATAAAGAAATTTTTCGCAACTGCATAAGCTTAGAAAAAACATATTTCCTAAGAAAACTGCAGAAAACTTGTCAGGGAAAGACGAACTACAAAGAAACCTTTTTATAATAGATCTTCCACTGTGTGATTGTAACACATTCAGCTTTAGATGAAGTGTAGTATTCATATAAAATGATGAATTATGATCAGATCTTCCAAAAAGGGTTCGTTTTAATTGCTTTCCAAGGCTACCACTTTCTAGCCCTTGACGTTTTTTTACAGATCCAGAGTATTTTCTTATATTCTCCGAGCATCCATGTTTTAGCCGATAAGTATTGTATTTCACATTCGTTGTACACAGTATAACTTGGCATGTTATTACCGTACGATAATTTGGTCAAATCAACCAAACATGTCTTGAAGAAGCCCTAAGTGAAAACAAGTCTGGAATACTTTGTAAAATAACTTAGGTTCTAACGAATAAAGAAACCATAACCTTCGGGCTGGAAGACATACATCGCACGAATTAGATCTTAGAAAACAGGCATCGTATCAATTAGGTCTTGGAAAACCGACATCGTACCAATTAGGTCTTAGAAGACAGACATCGTACCATATTATATGTCTAAAGGTCGTCCCCTTAGATATATAATATGTCGCTATTTTAAACATTGTATAGTAGTGTGTATGTTGTATGACCTTTAAACCGTTATGAACGACAAAGACATGAGATTTATTTTAATTTATGATATTCTGACGACTTGCAATTCGTTGTCCTTTTATTGCCTTTTCCACATATTAATGCACATTAGTCCAGATATTAAAAATAATTCAGTTCACTTGTATTAACAAAAAATAACAGCATATAATGTAAAAAAATCAGGTTTTTTTATTCAACTTCATTTTTTAAGAGTAAACGCTATTTACTGCAATTACATAAAATTTATAGACATATAAATCGTATGTACCCCAAATAAAAAACTTAACAGGCGAGTGAATTAAAAACCGTACTGAGGTTTAATGCAACAATGCACTAACAAGATTTGTCGATTTCACGCCTCTAAAGTGCATTTGCAAGTAGCATATGCAGCGAAGGAATGCAGCCAGAAGGACGATAGCCATTATGACCCTTGTATTTTGAAGGGATTATCATAACCGGTATAGTGCGACCCTAATAATAAGGGTCAGCGCTCGGGTCAGTTAGAAATCCTCCGAGTCCTAGAACTTGAACCTGTAAGGAGGGGTTCTCAAAATGTTTGTCTTCCACTCGGGGGTTTTGACCAGATAAAAATCTTACGCACGCAATGAAAATGTAATACTTATGTCAGATTGTTGGACATATGATTAATGATCAGAAGATCACTATTTCATAAACTGTGCAGAACTACTCCTCTCAGGTACAATTTTTGACCTAGCTTCAGGACACTTTTTTTCCGAGCGTGTGGGCCGAAAAAATCTGGTGTCCTGGCTTTCCGGGTTCGCCCTATATTGATGGGGGTGTATCTCAGCCGGGTGGGGGGAGTGTTATGAGATGCTATAGATATAAATAGAACAAACGTATATTTATTTAATAGATATAAATAGAACAAACGTATATTTATTTAATAGATAGAAATAGAACAAACGCATATTTATTTAATAGATATAAATATAATAAACTTATATTTATTTAGTAGATATAAATAGAATAAACCTATATTTATTTAATTCTCAATGGTACCGACGAAAGAATATAAAAAATATCCTAGTTTGTAAATATAATATTTCGTTGGATAACAAGACACTTATGCGCCAAGTACGTGTGCGAGAGTTGTCTTTTCACGTGCCGTAGTGTTATCAACACTGGCAATACCGAATCACGAGTTACGTTGTTTTAAATCCGAAGGCTTGATTACTGAATCCGAATACAAAGTTTCCACGCGACTAAGCTCTTTTATATGCTGGAATCACGAATGTAAATAAAAATTGATTAGTATGTTGAAAATAACATGGTTAATTGATCGAAAATTAAAAAAACAAATATTTTATTGGAAACAAAAAGATTGTTAAAAAAACAGTAATTTAGATACCCGGTTTTAATTGAATTTCTTGGGTAAAAGTTTGACAATGTTTGGTATTGTAATGTTTTTATTAATTATTTACACTGGAAATATATTTTTCATATCCAATTCGAAAAAAAATATGTTTGCATCATTGGATTTAGTTTTCCTCATTCTGATAATATCGATACCTACCGAGACGATGACATTTTTAATTGCCTAACTTTTATTTTAAAATATCAATAAATGTTTACTTAGTTTTAAAAGTATTCGTATATTCTCAAGATGTATGAGTGAGTACAAGAAGACGTATCCAAGTAATACAAGTAGATGTATCCAAGTAATACAAGTAGATGTATCCAAGTAAAACAAGTAGGCGTATCCAAGTAATACAAGTGGGATGTTTCCAACAATATAACCTTCGTATCATATGGAATCGTGGCTCGATATGTTAAGAATGGTATTTGATATGATAAGATAAGTATGATGCCCATCATCCCATCAAAACTAGCGTTGGGTATATTGAAGAGCGTGGTCGGTAGTCAACAACATATTTGGCCTCATTCATCGAGCCTTCGGACTTCAGAAACACAGGAGTAGGCTCGAAATCAGCAATAGAGAGTATCTCATTAGATTTAAGGGGTCCTTACGATCCTTGAATATATTTTTTCTAAAGTATTTACAAATTATTTCATTTAAAGTAATTTTTTTACTTGTAATTGAAATTATGCGTGAATACTGCTTTTAAATAAATTTAATAACTTATTGATTGTACAATTAATATTTCATAAGTTACTTTTTTAATTTTCGTAATAAATACATCTCATTTGAATGTTAACTTCACAAAGGTAATTGCGAAATATAAAATCTGCTTCATTTGTATGATGTATAAATTATGTTGTTTTCAATATGGAGAAAGTAAAATTATTTACAATAACTTAGTTGGCCATTACAAATTGCCCAACAGATGTAGGTCGTTGATTTGTATTCCTATTACAAAAATATTTTTTGATTTTTAATATACCTTGCAAAAACAGGAATGTGTTAAAAAATTAATACTTTTGAAAAATATACCTTGGTTTTTAGTTTCTTAACGACAAATATCAAAGCGCCTGTAGATATTTGATTTTGTACCATCTTTATATTATTCGAAAATACTCTAATATTCCCAATTTGAACTTATATCGTCAATCACGAGATGTGTGGGAACTTATATCGTCAATCACGAGATACATGGGAACTTATATCGTCAATTATGAGGTGTTGAGATGCATGGCCGAGCAGTAACGCACTGGACTATCGTGCGGAAGGTCGCCGGTTTGAACCCCACGAATCGGCGGCGACAATGAGATGTTACTTTAAAGTATATCCCCAAGTATAAGGTATTTTGAAAACTACTTTTATATTTATGAGATGTTACATAAAAATATATCGTAAACTATATCGAACAAAACTTTTATAATGACAATTACTTATGAGATCTTAGAAGAAAGCATATCGTCAATCATAACGTATACCAAACTAAACATAAATATGTTCAATTACTTATGAGATGTTACATTAAAATAAATTGTGAAGTGTATCGAAAGAATTTTATATATCGTCAATTACTTATGAGATGTTAAATTAAAGTTGACCCCTTCAACATGTCGCGAAACTCTTATCAAGAACATCAGGTTTTGTAATGGATTAATATGGTAATCCTGTGAAATTAAATGTTACCTCTCGGGTGCTATTTTTAAGGGTTGCTCCGCATCATCCCTTATCCTTACGAGCGTTCATCTAAATTATCCCCAAATGGCCGACTGACTACACTTGATCTCATGAATATTTATTCAGAGACTATTATTGTCCGCCTATTTTATGCTTAAAAATGATACTGTAGCAACAAAGATGCATTAGATGGATTGCATTCATTTTTTAACACTGGCCATCTTCAACGTTTTTTGTGATAATTAATTTGGATGCAAATGTAACAATTGCTTTAAAAATGTTAATATTTGGGACATATGCATTTTTATTTCGTTTTTCATTAACTTACCTTGTAAGGGTTTTTTTAATAAAGGAATATGAATTAGAAAATATAATAACAAAGGGCCCCCTACTTTTTAACCGTAAAAAAAGTGTATTTTCTTAAGGATCTAACAAAAAAAGTTGAGTCTTACATTTTTGGCCTAAAGCTTACAGTTTGTGAATAAACAATGTAATAAACATAGAGTTCTTTTTACAACATCTAAATATAACATTACGTTCAACCCCTTGGCGTAGATTATAATACACTTAGCTTCTTTCCGGGTTCGATTCCCGATGCCACCTAAAAATTCATCAAGTATCAATACTCGCACGTGATGGACGTGTGCGAGTTTTGCTGCCTCTTCTTGCGTGGTAATATTTCTAACACGTGAAATGACGAAACACTAATAAGGGGCTTACTCCAGACGAAACACTAATAATGGGCTTACTCCAGGGAAATGACGAAACACTAATAAGGGGCTTACTCCAGTGGCTCTAAGCTCGACGGCTCGATTAATAGAGCTGAAGACAATGTTGTCTCTCAGCTATAATTGTCCATATGCCTGCATATTACCGATTCAGATATGTTTAGGAACACTATAAGGTCGAATAAATTAATATGATTCTTAGTATTTTGATATTCGGGTTTAGATCGAGGGGTGCAAAAAAGTTTAATTATTTAAGATAACTAAATTTCACCACTACTCTATCATACAGAAAAGTTTGGCATATTCATCTATCGCAAGTTCACTTGAATACTCTGTTCCGATAACCGATATCAACTCCAACAACTAATTTTGTCAAGCACAAATATTTCACTGATACGTAACAGATAAACAACATTAATGTGTACCCCGATTCAAAAGTCTCAACTTAGAAAAAAATATAAGTTTATGAGAGGTTAAGAGAAGACTTGATTTTTTTAAATTCGTTTGATACCCGGCAATATATACGAACCAACATTCAAATATGAAAGGTATGGCCGAAAGAAAACACTATATATTACTCCATTGTTCGAACCTTCGAGCTTAGAACCTCTGAAATAAGCATGGAACTCGCGGTTCGTCATTGCATGGGTTGGAAATACTACCTATATATTATTATTATCAGTCTTGGATGCATTTTTTTTCACATACCATCGGATATTGAGCACGAAACTCCTGAGTATCTTACCAACTAAAGTCACAGAGATCGTCAAATAGAAAGTTCGATTCACGAAGATCAACCGATAGCTTCGCAGGTGCGTAATCGATGCACCCTTGATTTAAGCTTATACGAAAATGTCAAACCAAGTTTCTAACGATTCAGATTTAAAATTAACATTAATAATTTATTTAATGAACACTAAGTATTTTTCCATCTGGGATAATTTATAAGTGACAATACTTTAATTCGATTGGTATTTATTCCATAAACATATAGATAAATGTTAGATCCTTGAAGAGGCAAACACTTAATTATAGAAAGGTAATTTAGAAAAAAAAAGGAAACATTTATAAATCCTCTAGGAAATTAAATTTTTCAGAATGGATATTAAACAAAACTTAGGTAAGTTGAACATTTTCAGTAAATAATGCTGTATGATTTTTTAATATAAATGAGTATAAAGCCCATTCCGTCCCAAAAAAATAGTAATTGAAAATATTTTAAGTTTTTTAGTGCTTTCATTTCGGATAAATTTCATAAAATGACTTACGCGGCCAGTTAGTAAAACGCTTGACTTTCAATTTAGGGCTTTCCGATTCGATTCCTACCTATTTTTACATAATAAATATTATTATATTAAAAATACAGTTTATAGAGGGCAGACCCTCCTTCTTGATGCTCCAACAAGGGATTCAACCCCACTTTTATTGGCAAATTAAAAAAAATGAGTTAAAGGATAGGAAGGGAGGGATTGTGGCAATTAGTTTTGTACTTTCTAAGATCTTAATTTGTTCAAGAAAACATATTTGGTAAGAAAACTGCTGAAAACTTACCAAGAGAAGATTAATTACATATAAACTTTTGTAGATATACTCGTACAATAGTAACACATAGGTTTAAATGAAGTAGAGAGTATGTATGAAGTGTTTAAATGGAATAATAAGACCTCCCAAAAAGTGTTCTCTTCAAGATTTTCCTAAAGCTGTCCACGCCACCCATATTATTGTACTTAGAGACAGGTCATTCATGCCACAGGATCAGCAACGAGAAAAGCCCTTTCATACAGTCTTTTAACGTGGAATTCAAATCTGGAATTTGTATTATAATAATCCAACGGACATTTAGTACAATATAATACATAAAAAATAAATATAAAGTATGTTTTAAAATATATTAAAACAGATTTTATTGCATTTGGAAGATCCATTTATACAGCACATACCTAAACACAGATTAAAATAAATATGCTTCTTTCTTTATCTTAAGTTAGAAATGTGGTCTATTATCATCAGGACTGTCTCTCTTGAGATGTTGACTCACACTTATCTTTCCATTTTTTAAGGTTTTCCTGGGTGCTGCTAGACCTCGTACTCAAGGATCCCCTCGCCATTCCAACGTCAATCCAGTTGGAACTTGAAGTTGTACTGTGGAGTTTTCATTTCTTTCTTCTTTTTTTTCCCCCTTTAAGTGAGTAAATTGTTGCACACCGGCAAACTTACCTGGCACACTGGTGTACTGGATCATATTGCAATCGTAAAGTGAGATGATCGAAGCATACCGGCATGTTTTTTTTTCCTTTTTTTTTTTAAAGAAATCTATTCTTTATATGTCTTCAGTAGTTTCTACTCCATCTCACAATATCCTCCATTTCACATATTTCACGGATACGAGAGTTTGCATGTAATAGCTCTAAGACTTTTATATTTATTAATTGTGAACATTCTTTTTGTTTTTGTTCGATCTGCTCTAGACTATATTTCATTAAGTCGTGATTGACCGAACACATTCTTTATAAATGTTGACCTTACAGTATGTTCTTATGTACTTGTTATTCCAGACCACATACAAAAGTGTATGATGAAAATTGGTTTGAATAATGAAATAAACAGGTGAACGTTACACCGCATTTATTATTCTCAGAATGGGGGTAAGAATTTAGCAGCAGCCTGGTGTTTAGACAGTTGAAGAACTCATCAGTCACGGTCACTATAGACAGCCTGGAAGCATTAAGTATGAAGCTGCTCCCGTCAATTTCGACTGCTTCGAGCAACATAGATAAGCAAATTAATCTCACCCTTTCGTTAGGGTTGGCAAAACCGACAGAATATATGAATAGTCCTTGAAAGTATCAAAAAAAAATAACATTTTCTTTTTTACCTACATAAAAATCATCACGCCATGTGCTTTGCGGGTAGGCGAAGAAAACAGATCCCTATATTTTTCTTTCCAAATATACAGTTTTCGTCTCCTTCCCATTCAAATATATCGTCGAGCACAATCTTCTTCGATTCATAATTCTCACTTTATCTCTTTTCAAAATCGAGTCCACTTCATTCATCCACGTTTTCATCTCTCTCTGCCTCTTTCACGCACACCTTATACTGATCTGTATACGAAATACTAAAATTAAAAAATAGTATCCTAAAGTTCATATAGCTCCGACCGTTATTTATTTCAAGTTGGCCAATAAATTATGATATTAATGCGGAAATAATTTGTTACTTAGATAAGTTTAGGTTTTTTCACTGTTTACCAATTTAATCGCAGTTGAGAAGTAATAGTATCAATATTGACGGAAACATTTTTTTTATTGTATTTATTTCCTGTATAACCTGCTTCAATATGTTACATCAAGTGCTAGTCTCCCTATTTATGGAGGCATATGAATGCAGATAACGTAACATAGTAATTCATAGTAATAACGATGACGAAAATAAGCATTCATTCGTATGGTATCCCTTCCAATCTATCCGAATTGGTGATTCAGACATATTGAAGAGCTGTGACCGGGGGATAACATTGTTTTCAGCCTCATTAATCATTATTTTGGATGTAAAGCCCCTGAAATAGGTTCGGAAGACGGTGCATGTAATAATCCGTCTTAGTTTTACTTCTGCACGTGAATAGGTAATAATACTCGCATAACATAATTCTAGCGCGTTGATAATTTTACCAGATAAATTCTTGAACTCTTTTTTGTTTTTCACCGAATCCGAAACCCCCGGGTGGAAGGCAAGCGTCTTATAATCAAGAAAGAAAATTATAAAAAATTAAAAATACAAAAACTATAGTAAATAATCAATTGACACCCCTGAATACTGCGTGCCAGATTTATAATTCGTCACATTTCTGAATATGCAAATAGTCCAGGGGCATCTCAAGGGAGAGGTCCTGCTAGCCATTGTCCGTTATCTTGTCAAAGCCCATGACCAACTTTATTCTCCCTGCAGCCCCAGGCCTAAAGCGTCCCAATAACAATTCTTTTTTTTTGCGTGACTTTCGAAATGTGCTAATTTTGAGGACTTATTTCGTTATTGCTATTATTTTCAAATGTTTTACGTAGAGTGTATAAAATTTTCAGGGGCAAACAGTCCAATTTAGAGAATATGAGGTTATTAAAAAAAACACACACAAAATATCCACATTGAGCACCGCAAATCTATGGATATGGATCCTTTACTATCATGTATCTAAAAGTTATGCTATTAAATATAATATTTAAATACTAAGAACTGAAATTTGTTATAAATTATATAACAAATGTTACTTTTTCACAGGCCTTGGCATAGTGAAGTTATTCGCCATATCCACAAAATGGTTTAAATATACTTGTACTCTTTAATTTGCCTTTCCATTCAAAAAGTTTGGAATTTTAAATGTCGTTTTGTGGATAGTAATGAAAAAATATACATCAAACTTTTACACAAATTACCGGATGAAATAATCAAGGAATAAATGATGATGTAAGCAATGTTATGATTTCAATCCCATTTTGGGTACCTTTTTTCTGGTAAATTTATTTCTTTCCGTGGATAAAAGAATCTGCAGAACAAGTATTTACAAACAAGCCAATAAAAAATAAACACATTAAAACGACACCTCTAAAGTTAGCTAGCACCCAAACTATTTAATATTCATAAGCGATTCAACTCTCCTTCCGTGAGAATTGAATTTGTCAGCATTAGAAAAATAATATAACCGGTAGCTGAGCAAATTGCCGATGTCCTGCAGACTGACCCTCAACCTGCGGCAATGTGCAGCGAAACACTTTGCACAAGTAATCTCTGCAAAAGCCAAAAGTCTGCATAATTTTATCATTATCATCCCCAGGTGGTGGCGCTGGCCCGGCTGCATAACTTATTTGGCGAATCTCCTCCCCTATCTGAACTGACTGCTATCTGGACCAGATAGATCCTAATCCATCATTAATTATTTCCTCTCGTGGGAATTTCCCCAACAATGCCAACACACGCAGACTCTACGCTATTGTACTTTTCGGAGATCCGGATTTTTTAAAAGAATAATAAACGGACCAAATTTGAAAACTAATAGAATATTCTTATAAAAGATTTTTAAAATCTTGATAGCAAACTAATTCACAATTTAAAATCGTTTATTTTTTTATTTAAAACGCATTATGGATTTCATTAAATGTTTTTTTTTATATATTGGGTGTTAACATAAGTTGTGTCCGTTTTTTTTCCAATTTAAAAATGAGCACCAAAAGTAAAACAAAATGGTAAACTTTATACGTCATTCGAAAGAAAATTTTCTTCTCTACAAGATATTGTGTTTGTTTTTACGTTACATATATTATTTTATTTGATTACAAGCCTTCAAAATGGAATATAAAGTAGACGAAAGGGAGCATTTTCGACACCTCCTTCTGTTCGCGTTTAATCGAGGGAATAAAGCTGCTAAAGCCACTCGCGATATTTGCAAAGTGTACGGTGAAGATGCTATGAATGAAAGGACAGCTCGTCGATGGTTTTTGCGTTTCAAAGACGGTAATTTCGACCTGAAAGACATGGAGCGTTCCGGACGACCAGTGGACTTCGATGAGGACCGCTTAAACCATATTATTCATGAAGATCCCCTTTAAACCACCGTAGAATTGGCTGAGCAAATGAATTGTAGTTACATGACTGTATATCGCTATCTTAAATCAATAGGAAAAGTCCAGAAGTTCGGCACTTGGATTCCACATGTTTTGAATGAAAACAACAAAAATCAAGTTCGACAATTTCTGCTGGTTTGCTCACGCGTCATCGAGCTACGCATGACCACAAGCAAAGGTTCCTTTACCGCATCATTAATGTTGATGAAAAATTTTTTGAAAATGGTGATGAAAATGTTTGAAGGGTATCTTCATGAATAATAGTCTTCATCGAAGTTCACTGGTCATCCGGAACGCTCCATGTCTTTCAGGTCGAAATTACCGTCATTTAAACGCAAAAACCATTGAAAAGCTGTCCTTTCATTCATAACATCTTCACTGTACACTACGCAAATATTGCGAGCAGCTTTGGCAGCTTTATTCCTTCGATTGAACGCGAACAGAAGGAGGTGTCGAAAATGCTCACTTTCGTCTACTTGACATTCCATTTTGAAGGATTATAATCAAATAAAATAATAAATGTAACGTAAAAGCAAACACAATATCTTGTAGAACAGAAAATTTTCTTTCAAATGACGTATAAAATTTACCATTTTGTTTTACTTTTGGTGCTCATTTTTAAATTGGTTAAAAACGGACACAACTTATGTTAACACCTAATATTATATAAATTTACACTAACACTGTGGGCGTTTTTAATGCATACAGTCTTTAAGTATCAACTTTGATGTATGCGAGTGAAATATGGACGTGGAAAAATACTGAGAAGAGCAAAATAGGTTATATTCTGAAAGAAAGAAATGCAAAAAGATAGAGAATCGTAGAAGTTATATAAGAAAGTGTATGGATGTAGAAGAGGAGAAAATATGTGTCGCGATAGGAAATTCTCGCACTCGCTCATCTCTGCCTACCTCGGAGGGAGATGACGTGATATGTATGTACCATGGACTATATGAGTATCTTAGTTATTTATTTCGTAATTGTTCATTTCATTGTATATTTTTTTTCATAAAACTTCATTAAAAGGGAATTTACTAAAATAATAGTTTACGATACTGTTTAATTGTTTATTAAGAATTACTTTCATTTTGTATTTATTCTTTCAATGTTGAATGAAATATTTTAGTAAGGGGTCACATACTTCAGTTGTTGTCTCACTGATAGATATGTTCGATCATCGAAGATCTTGACCTTCTTGGTGAAGAACTTGGTTCGTTGTTTGACTTATGTTTCATTCCTTTTTTTATTTATTGTTTTCTATTTGTACAATAGTTTCAAACAACAGACCCACTCACAAGTACTCTCGCACCACTCCAAGGGCACATACTAACACATCCAAAAAAGGTAAAAGCGAAATGTATTGAAACATTGCACGGCGTTAATTTAGTTTAATGAAAATTCCCTCAGTATAAACTAAGAACTGGAGAGCAAGGCACATTATTTAAAAATGGTTTAAATCAAACATTCTAGGAAACTTTCGGTAGTGGGAATAGTGCTGACTAAAAAAATTGTATATATCCACCCTTAATTTAGTTACACCTACTCGAAGTTTATGATATAAGAGATGAAGTTTAAGACCAACATGAGACAATATAGCACGGTCAGACTGGCAGGATTGTTTCACTTAGCATCGAGAGACAGTTACCGTTACGCCATTCTCAACTGACTGTTTGTAAATCCACGTATGGCTTTGATATTGACATCCCATTGATGGGGCAGACAGCGCACCGAACTTTCCTCTCTTGACACATATCAGTCACCTCTTTTGCACCCATACGCGTTCTCATAAAATTCTTACGATTTCTCTGTCAACGGTTCCTTCTTTCAAAACATAGTTCACTTGATCCAACCATACTTTCCTTCGTTTTCCTCTCTCATACATTCTACTTACATTTGCACTATATATTTGTTATGTCAGTCTTTCTTCATTCATTCGTTCTACATATCTAAACGATAAGTAAAGAAACTTTACGATAAATTATGTTTAATAATTCATAATATTAAATATACATGATCGAAATAAATAATTAAAGATGGATGAAAATTGTTAACACGATTAAAATTTATGAATCGAAATATTATAACAAGCATCGAGTGAATCTGTGTCAGTACACGCGTGTTGCACATGTGCATGTACTTGATATTTGACCCTAATTAATAATGCAATTGAGCACATGTATTGCACCATGCATTATGCATCACATCGTAAATATTCAGTTTAATAGTTAATACTCGTATTAGTTAATACACGAAAATAATCATAAATCTAAGAAGTTTTTTTTTGTAGATTTCTCTGGTCTTGATCAAATTATTATTAGTGAACACTGATATTTTACAATTTAAGAGTATTGAAGCTGTACACATATTTGTCAATTACAAACGGACGTAATATAACATATACACACTTCCAAAAAGCTTTCGATAAAGTCGATCACGATATATTACTTCAGAAAATGCATAACCTTGGCTTCAGTGATAAACTAATTGGATTCTTTCCATTATACCTAAAGGATAGATCTCAATATGTAACAGTCCGAGATAAGTCTTCTGTGGAATTCATCGCAAGATGTGGTGTACCACAAGAATCTAAATTAGGTTCCCTGTTATTCCTCATTCATATTAATGGACGATATTCAAAATTCAACGAGTTACTCGATATGTTTATTGTTCGCTGACGACTTTAAAGTTTTCAAAAATATTAATCTCACTTCACGATTGTGCATAGTTACGTTATTATTTACTTCAGAATATAACGAACAACACCTCTTTTATGAGCTTTATTTGATATACTCGTGGTATCTCTGTTCATTTTAAAAATATACGAGTAGTACAAATGATTTTTTTGGTCATGTCTTTCTGGCCAATGTTTGTAATCAATAGTGAGGTTGACTCCGATTCTGTGTACTTTGTGGCTTTGTTTCCTGCAACCATGCAATCGTTACTTTTTTAGGTTATTTGGGTCTTTATCTTGACATCATTTTCAAACAAATATATTTGCGTTGAAGGAAGATAGCCTACATTCGGATTTTAGATCAAACATTTACAAGATGGAATGTTTAATCCTCAATCACATCTTGAAGAAAAACATCCCTCAGTGTCCATATATTTAGCCCGCATAGAAAGGTTTTAAGCTTGAAATTTATAACTAAGCTTTGACGGTTTGCCGACATTAGGAAAAATCGGTTTTTGAATACGAGTATTTAAAAAAATGGATTTTCTGCAGAAAACAAATTGAAGCAGTGTAAAATAATCATGCTTATTTTAAAGCTTTTCGTTTTACCATATTTAGTATTTATGTAGCTACAAAAATACAATAACATAAATTAGCTCTCGTTCAAAAATAAATATTAGTACTTAACTTAATTTACTACAACTCGTGCAAAACATAAATAATTTTTTTTATTGCGTCACTTAACTTATCAAGTTTCTTTTTGAGACCATATTTATTATTCGATGATTTTAATCAAATAATCAATTGTTTATACAAATAAATATTAGAACTTGAACAATTTTTTCGAATGAAAAAGTCGGCTTTTTAATACAAATTTTTATTCATGCTAATAAAATTGACTGAAAACTAACATTAATTCACCTAAAATTGTATTACCATGAAAGTGTTCAATTATTAGCATTTACGCTCTCATAAAATCAATATTTTTTTAGTTAACCCTCTCTCAATTTGACATTGTAATGAACAGAACAAGTATATTACAAAAAGGCTTGATTCGGTTGAACGGGGCTGTCAATGAAAGATTCTAGAAGAAATGGGTGTACAAAGGTTTATGAATAGATCTGATTCAAAACCTGTAACTAAAAAATACGGCATCTGCGAGAGAAGAAGAGTTCCTTTCAGAACTATTCAAAACAGGTGCAGAAAGAAGTACGTCAGGGGTCGTAAAATCTCCAATATAAGATTTGCAAACGATACAACACTTATAGTCAACAATGAAGGTGAGATGGCCGAGCTCCTTCATAAATTTGAAAGAGAAGGCAACTGGAGCAGGAAATAAATAAAAGCCATTATGATGAATCGACTTGAGACTAATAAAAAGTTATATATTATAGATGATGTCAACGAATTTGTTTGTCCAGGTGCATTTCTTTCGAGAAATTGAGAATGTGAAGCAAAGATAGGAAAATGAATTGAAATGGCAAAATCAGCTATGACAAGTCATATATATGTTATGTGGACTAACCAGCCTATGCTCAGAAGAACCAAAATCCATCAAATTAGGTATCTGGCATTCTCCATAGTAATATATAGAGTGAAATCATGAACGATGTGAAAAAAAGAAACATAATACATGCCTTTGGAAGGTGATGTTGGAGGTAGATAAACACTTTCGACAACATGCAGAAAAAATAATCCTAACGAGCTTAGAAAAAATGATAAGAGTTTGGAGAAACTGGTGAACACGGGGATAGTAGAAAGCGAGTAAAAGGAAAGTGTCTTACGAGATTGATGGATCGAATAAAGGAGTTAACAGGTCTGGGACCGAAGGGATTAAGACAGGTGGTGTGTCGAGTTAGTTCGAGACGTAGTGAAGAACCACGACGCTCAGCATTAAGCACGCGATAAAGAATAAACAGATTTTTTTTTAAAGTGTATTTCTATCAATATTTATAGCTCTGGTCCTAATTAAAAAGGTCATAATTAAACATTCAAAATAATTACAGTTACGAGTATAACGCAATGCATTCAGTGGCCCGGCCCATTGATCCGTCCATATTGAGCGGTACAGAAAGAAGACTTAGGATCACCGACCCCGACCCAGAACAATACCAAATCGTCACCAATTTTATCTTTACAATGATTTGTAATTAAAACGAGCGTTGCATACTAAGTGCGCGTATAGAAGTAAACACGAATATGCTAATTAGACTTTATCTACATTCTAACTGCTCTCCTTCAAAACAAGACGATTACACTTCATCAGATGATTCACTTAGAACTGTTTTTTCAAAGGAATAGTTCATTGAAATGTAAAGTATTAATTCATTTGGTATTTATACTGTAGCACTCCATTTAAAAAAAGAATGATTTGGTACTCAATTTGAAAAACATAGACACAACGGCTTAAATCAAAGTGACAGATCTGTTTTGAGGTTCAAAAACATTGTCAAACTGTGAATATATGCTTACAAAGTATATCTTGTTTTACATTAAAATTGGGTAAAGATAATGTATTGTAGTATTAAAGTTTTATGAAGGATGGTTGATCAATAACTAGTGGTTCCCAAAATGTAATGATGGTCGACACCTTTTAAGTTTTTAGGTAAGTTTTGAGCCATATATTGGGCTATATAAACCTTGTAAACAATGTATTAAGTACAGTTTGACAATTTTTTTATAAAGCGAAACAGGTATGTCATTTTAATTTAAGCTATTATGTAGATGTGTGTTTACATATAGGTCTCAAATTATTCTGTTTCAGAAACGTGAAGGTTTCATGAATTGCATTTATTCAAGATAATCATTTTCTACAACGGTGAACTCCGTGGCCCAGTTGGTAAATCTTTCACACAAGTACCTAAAAAAGTCCTTGCCTTGTTAAGAAATTATCGACAAGATTATCTCAACCTTCCGTGCAACAACGACCGCGAGCTACGAACTTATTCAATTGGTTATACAGTTCAAGCCCAAAGACTCGGTTTATAGGGGTGAAGAATGTGCTGTCTCCTGGTTACGATATTTTACATAGCCGTATCACATAGCAAGTACTTTATCACAAGGTAACTACAAGTTAGACAAGTACCTTAAAATACCTTCGTATCCACAAGTATTGCACATCACACTATGCCTCATTAGCATCCCCATTCATACATCTCATCACACACTATCTCCTATTTCCCATATTTCTCATCTTTCCCTCATTTAAAATTTCTTCAACTATCTAATATAGGAGTATATCCATTTTCCCTGTCTACCTGTTCTTTGTTCTCTATTAATTATGATTATTTACATTTGTTTTGTAAGTGATTTTTTTACTTAATATGTTCAATATGTGTCACTGTTTGTCAGGTTGATGAGAGCGTGTAACGGGGTTTTGTTTTTGTGTAATCAAAAATCGGAAAGAAGTATCGATTTATTTTTTCATGCTAAATATCCTCAGTGAGATACAGGCATAAGCCTAGTTTACTGGGGATACGACAAATAAAGGCAACAAACCCAGATCCATTAAAATTGTATGTCCAAATCAAATCACCTGTTGTTTTTTCGCAAATTGTATATATTTCTTGTCATGTGTAATAATAAATAAATAAATAAAACCAACGTATTTATCAAATCATTTTTATAGTTCATCTTCTACATATACGTATTAGGGATTAAGTCATTTTGAAGAGTGTGGTCGAGACATTATCTTTTGGCTACGCTCTTTAATATGAACAACCTTTAACACCATTTTCAACATTATCTTCGACCCCATTAATGAAACCTTCGAGTTTAGAACTACTGGAGTAGGTAAAAAACTTCATCATCGCACCTGTTTGGAATACAACACCGCATGTGAAGAAGCAACAACACTCGTCAACATCTAGGAAGTATTTTTGCCGGACTCGAACCCTTTCTTCGAATTCCATCGGAAATCGAACCCGAGACCCCTGGGTTGACTGGAAAGTTAAGTACCTTACTTATAAAATAGTAAGGAGCTATCGTTATGATGAAACAATACACATTCAAGCTGATTATTCAATAAAGGATGAACCATAAGTCGCGCTCCAATGCTCATATTAAAGGCGTTGTTGTAAATCTTGTAGTTTCAAGTTTTTCCCCAACTGAATTTTATGTGGAAAGAGGGGCAAATCGCTGATTAAGATTTATTGCAGTTTCGTTCGAGAGATTATGAGCTGAGTAAACTTAATCTAATTGAAATTGCTTGATCGTCAGCAACACTCTCTTGTACCTTTTGTATATTCTCATAAGTGCGGATAGTATGGCAGAAGCAAGGCAATTACTGATTCCTGCTGACGAAAACGTGCAATTCATATTCATCAGTAAATTAATGTCGATATGTTCGTTGTGAAGAATATTCATCAGTTAAATAATATCAATATGTTTATTGTGAAGAATATTCATCAGTAAAATATTGTTGATATGTTCGTTGTGAAGAATATTCATCAGTAAAAGAATGTTGATATGTTCGTTATGAAGAATATTCACCAGTAAAATAATATTAATATGTTCGTCGTGAAGAATATTCATCAGTAAAATAATGTCGCTATGTTCGAATAGTTGACTCTTGATTTTCGAAATAAAGTTCGATCCCTATCTTTTTGTTATTGTTCAATTCTCTACAATAACACTTAAGAATACCTTTTAAATTTACTGAAAAAAATATCAGGCTAAAAAAATATGAATGTTTGAAACTTGAGTGCAACTGATGGGACACCTTTATTTAATGCATTCGGTAAAATGATTGCATTGTACACACTTTAACGTCTATATACAGACATAAAATATGTATTTAAAAAATCATCCTTAACTTTATCATTGAGCATGATATTATCTTAGGGGGAAACTTCAACGAAAATATTTTTTGCATACTATTAGAAAACTCTGCAAGGATATCTCTGCAGAAGTGGAGCTCGTAGCTCGCGAGATGGTCGGGGATAATTATTATGCAGAAATAGAAACTGGTATCCTTCCTTGTCAATAGCCCTCTCCCAGCACTTGCTGAGAAAAAAAGGATAACAAAGGTTTACATGCTAGTTTTTATTTACACTATTACATATTTACACTATTTAGAATATAATAAACACGTTTCTGCTGAATGTAATAACGTCTTTTGAGATATTGATCTCACTAGCTTTAAATTGAATTAACTTAACAACATTTTTCCTATAATATTTTTTTTTTCAAAATTAACAATGATAAGTATCCAATGATTTTTGTGATGTCGCAAATACAAATGTAAAAAAATATATCACAAAGTGTTTCTTTAAAAGGGAGAGAGCAAGGTGTGAGGAGCTTTTGGAGGTGTCCACATAGGCATGTGAATGAATGACTGGTGGAATTGTGAGCATAGAAAGTGGAGCATAGAAATGTGAACATGACTATGATGCCGTTGTTGAAATTGAGATGCGATTGGATATGTATATGAAAGGATTCGAATGCAGGGTGAAAATTTTTCGGTTAGTATTTTAGATTTTAGACAAATGCATGAAATTTATGAGTAAGGAATGAAATAACTTCGTCATTGGCCTTACGTTGTGAAGCCGTTGTGTTTGTCTAAAAACATATGTTTTTTTTTTGTATTCTTATGCATCTGTACTTTTGATAGTATTTGCATTTAAACTATTTAAATGGTTAATGTTGTATTGTGGATAGCGAATAAAGAAACATAGAAATATATAAAGAATAAATAAATAAAGAAGTCACTTATCCGCGTGAGGAGCTAGGGTAGGTTCCTAGCTCCCCACGGATAGCAAAATCCTCGGATAATAGCGAATTTTAATTCTAATTTGCCAAGCTTTTTCACGCACCATTTCTGTAACTTTTTCAGATTTTACAAACATCGCGGAGGTAAACCGCCGATAAGTGAATTCACGGATGCATATTTCGCGGATAACGGGAGGCTACTGTATGTTAAGCCATGTATTGAATGTATGGAAATTAATGTATAAATTATTTGGTGCATATTTAACAAAATATCATGAAACATATTTTATGTTGAATATCGTTTCCATTGTTTTAAATAATAAAATCAATTATGATTTTTACTTTTCTTTAATGGATTTCATCAAATATTTATATGCATATATATGTTGGCAGCTAAAATAAATAATGGATTATGCATGAAATTCAATTTTTTTCTGAGGGACTTTTTTAAAGACATTTTTTTTAGGTCGACATTTCATCTCGGAGTATTTTTTCCTAATAAATTATTATTTTCTTTCTATGTCAGTATTCATAAAATAATAAGAATTTTATTAGCTTTGAAAAATTTTTATTTTTTGAAGATGAAAGATATTTTAAATCCTATGCTGAGTCTTCATTTTGGTCCTATCCAATTGTATTCATTTTAACTTAAATGGCGTAGTGAATGTTAAAAATATCGTTTTGTTTTCTAAACAAGCCCCGTTGGACCTATCATCCTGCTTCATTATTATTACGTTAGAATACTATCGGCATCTTTCTACACATCAGATACCATGCAAGCGATGTCCATGGCCAATTTGTGAGGTACATGGCCATGCGGTAACGCGCTGGACTTCCCTGCGGAAGGCCATCGGTTCGAGCCCCGTGCTGTGCTACTCCCCTCGAACGACACAGGCACTTTTTCCACCTAGTGTTCGAGGGTATAAGGATATCTATGACTTCGATCATATCTATTCTTAAAAAAAAAGTATTTTGAATTTGACTAACCATTTGAATTAATTTGACGGCAAATATTAGTGACTTTTTTTATAAATTCCAAACAAAGCGCTCTGAAGGTCATAATTTATTACAAAAAACGCTTTAATGGTCACATATTCATTTAACACTTTGTAATTTGTTTTTATCAAACACTGTGTGCTCCACTTTTTTAAAATTCTAAAAAGTGGAATAAACAGTGCTTGATAAAAACAAATGACAATGTCTTTAAACCTTCACAAGGTTAATGCCTTAACTATAAACAAATGACAATGTCTTTGATAAAAACAAATGACAATGTCTTTAAACCTCCACAAGGTTTTTAATGCCTTAACTATAAACAATATATTTAACACTTTCATGCAAATACATCTCGTGTATTTATTGCTTTAAACGAATTTCTTTCGATTGGGCAGCTTTTGTTTCATAATTATTATGAATATTCACGATTCTCTTAAACAAGTTAGTATATTTGAGAAAAAATAAAAGATAAATCTCAGATAAAATATAGATAAGGATGTGAATTATGAAGGAGTTAAGGACGAGGAATATTTTTAATAATAATCTTAAAAATATCTTCTTTAGTATTTTTCTTATAAACACGAATGAAACATCTGATTGACCCAGAAAGATTATTATACCATACTTATTAACATTATTTTTTTTTAATAAACGACCTCAGTGGCTTAGTTTTTGGCTTCCAGCTCGGAGGTTACGGATTCAATTCCTGTTGGTACCAATTTTTTTTTAAAAAAGCTCCAGTCTCTTTTTAAAAAGACTTCAATTACATGGTACATATTTCTGGTCGGTTAAAAGTGTTTACCATACGGCAATAAATAATCAGTTCGTATTATATCCAACGAAAGAGTATAATACCATGTCACTCAATTTTCGAATTCGAAATAAATCCCACTAGAAGAGTAAAGTTGTTTCTTTCAATGCATTTTTATTCAAAAGGATTTATATTGTATTCGTCTAACATTCTCACGAATATTTTTCCTTTGTCCAATTTCCTATACGTCCTCTTCCTGCTTTCGGCGTTTCCAAACCTACCCTAACAATGACCTTCCACAAAATCGCAAAAAAATATTCACGGCCAAACACATGTCCATTCCAGACATTTGACCTGAGGACTAGCCCGGAATAATGGGGACTAGGTCTAGGTCTCGAGAAGAAAGGATTCGAAGGACTATTTCAGAATGATTCAGGTTTTTGCTGTCGGTTGCAAACTAAAAATAAACATTTCCTTATATAGGGGGTGAATACATAAGGTGGTATGTATAATTCTTAATTTTTTTACTGCAAAAATTGTAATAGGAACGATGATTTTTTTTATTTGTCCATTAATTTGAAAGGTGTTTTTTAAAAACTCAGTTTCTCACCATTTCTAAAAAAAGTTTATAAATTTCAAAGTTTAACCCTAACATAAATGTATCAATAAATACCCCATGTTTAAAAGTGTTGTTTATTATTTGGTCGAATTTTATTATCGAAAAAGCCATATTGATTTCAATATGTTGATTTAAAATGTATTATTCTTTAATACATAAAACACTTTTTTTAAATAAATGTTTGTAATTAAATTCACAATTATAGTTAATAAAAAATATCAGTAAATATCATGTTTTAAATTTATTTTGTAAATAAATAAGTTTATATTTCTGTAAAATTTATGATTCAATGAGCGTTGGTTTATTTACGGAGCAAGTATTTTAGTTTGTGTCAAGGTTTATTTAGGGAGCAAGTATATTAGTTTGTATAAAGGCATAAAGGTTTATTTATGGAGTAAGTATATCATTTTGTATAAAGGTTTATTTATGGAGCAAGTATATCAGTTTGTATCAACGTTTATTTAGGGAACAAGTACGAGTATATCAGTTTGTATAAAATCATAAAGGTTTATTTACGGAGTAAATATATCAGATTGTATAAAGGTTTATTCACGGAGCAAGTATATCAGATTGTATAAAGATTTATTTACAGAGCAAATATATAAGTTTGTATAAATGTATAAAGGTTTATTTACGGAGCAAGTATATCAGTTTGTATACACTTGAAGTGTAATTAGTGTCGGAGAAAATTAAAATTAAAAAATATCAAATTATATATTTACTGTTAAAAAATATATAAGCACATGCGTAATACCAACAAATTTATTACCCGATATAAAAAGTATAAATAGCAATCCAATGTTGACCAGATGAAAGTGATTTTAAATTGAGGAGCAATATGCAGCTTAAATAAAAAATATAATTTTATACACGTAATGACGTTTTATCCTGAATCACCATCCTTGCTGTTATTCAAATTCATCAATTGATAAAATTCTTGTCTGTCAAAAAATAATAACTGTACAGTTGAGGGTTTGTAAAGGTCTCTTAAAGTTTTCAGTTGTATTTGTCCTATTTTGTTTCTCACCAAAGAATAGAATCCTCAGATTTGGTTGGTGGTACTTCACTCAAGTAGGTGCATTGATGTCTGGGAGGTTTTTTTTTGCAAAAATAAAAGCAAACTAGTCCTGCAGACGGTCGCTAGCATAAACACAATACAATGGGAGCGAGTATGGAGACGGGAGCATTGACGCAGGGCCGTGCTTGCTTATAGGCAAAGTAATAGTATATACCCGGCCCATAACTTAAGTTAACTTTCAATTGGTTTTATTAAGTTACGAACACCCAGATACACTTGAACCTGAAAAAAAATATATAAAGAGATACGAGAGATTTTACTTGAGTAATTGTTTTTAATACTATTAAATCACACATAAAAAAACATTATATCGGTTAGCGAAGTTTTTGTATTTCTTTTTACAAAAGGATTTAAATATTCGTTTGGCAAAGATTTTTACAGGGATGCTCTTGAAGATAAATTTGGAGAATTTTGGTTTCATTTATTTTTTAAACGTGCTTAAAATCTGTATCAAGTTATTTTCTTGCCTTATCTTAAGATTCCGTTCGCAATACAAAGTTTACTTATTCTGTTATTCCAAATATATCCGAATAGCTTTCCAGAGAAAAATTGTTATTTTTTTCGATTACATTGTTGAGAGAAAGACCAAGGATCTGTTGCTATCAGCAACAAGTTCAATTTTGTATGTGTTAACAAGCTAGAATGTTATGACAGTGAATTGAGGAACATTTATCTTGATTTTCTGAAACATTTTACATGGTTGGAAAGCATATGAATCCAACTTTGACAACAGTTATTTGAAGAGAAATAACGCGTGAAGCTTAATAAAAATACTAATTAAATGCTTTTACCTCAAAGGTAAGCATGCACTCAAATAAAAAGATGCTCTAGTATTCACTTTTAATTGATATATTTGTGGAGCGTAAATGAACGAAGAAGTTAAACACGCCATTAACCAATAAAAAAGTTTTTTTATGTGTGTTGTGAGGAAGTAACTATGGGATGACAAAATAATTTACCAGAGACCACTCTAACAAGAAAGAAGACAATGAACGGACTATTAATCTAAAGTATAGGCGGCAACTTTCCTAGCTCCGGTACTCCACGGGAGGACCTGAAGAAAGGGGATGACCGAATAGCAGAGGAGCGGGACGGACTGGTGGAAGCGAGTCCTGCTTTATACATCCTTGATTTGCACAAGATGCAATGACCCCAGCTGAAGGTCTCAATTTAAGCTATGGCTAGGACATTTGAGATCAAATTCTTTTTCTTTTGATTTCAAAAAAGGGTTTCTAGAACATTTTATGCAATAAATTATCACTCTATTTTTCTATATACTCGAAAATATTAAACCTTTTTTGGTTCAACCAGTTTTTATTTTCTTATTGTAATTTGATTTTCTAGTCATTTACAAAATTTGGGTGAGAAAATAAATACGATTTTACAAAAAAATTGGAGATTTTGATTTTCCTTATGCTCGACCTGTTTTCGAAATCTTTTTTTCGTGAGTCGGATTCGACTTGAAACTAGTTAGGTTAAATATTATATATGTTTATATTTTCAAGTGGATCAAACAGTGTTTAATTTTTTTTTGTATTTGAATAAACATGAATTTTCACAATGTTATTGCTAAATCTCTAAAATATTAAGACCAAGAAAGATAAATAGAGAAGTATTTTTTTAAAGAATGTGGGTAATCCCAGTATAGGCACAACAAAGCTGCAAGAACTCCGACCCATATGGAATAAGATATAGAAAAGAAAAAATATTAATTATAGACCGCGGTATCAATAATATTTAAATATACAACTCAAGAGGTTTTTTTTTCAAAACAAATTATACAGCAGTTAATTGAGTTTCATTTTGCATCTTAATTGAGATTTTTTGATCACGTGTAACCATTAGGTAAAGAAAGACTTACAAAACAAATGTACAAAGCAAACGTGCTAGAGGAAGGCTAAAAAAAATATGGTTAGATCAAGTGAATGATATTTTATAAGAAGAAAATGTTAAAAGTCATAGAAATCGTAGAAGATGTATGGATGTAAAAAATGCATAATAAGTGTGTCGAGATAGAAAAGTTTGGCACTCTGCCTACCCCGATAGGGAAACGGTGTAATGGTGTGTATGTAAATGACGATGAAAATTGTTGTTTTTTTTAATGTAATATATATAAAACTGGATAGTATATAAAATCTTTATGTTTGATATTTGCCTTTTTTTTGTTGGTTCAATACAAAAATCATATGATATTATTTTGAGATTTGATATTATTACACATATTTTATGATATTATTATGTACTTGCACTCCACAGTTCGCCTTTCTATGAAAACAATTTGAATTGTAGTTAAAAAAAATATTAACGAAGCTCTGAAAAAATACCATATTTTTTGACAAATTGCATGCGATTTTTGGATAGCGTTTGTTAGCTATAAATATATTGAAAAAAAAAATGATTTTAATAAGGAGACAAATATAATTTCAAAAAAAACTATAAAAATATTTCATAGTAACATTATAATTAGTTATATACATTATAGTATTATTTTAAAACTGAAAAAACATTTTAGTTAAGTCATACAATTAGTCAACATGTCATTACTGTTAGTAGACTAAGAGGGTATTTACAGCCTATGGAGATATACTTTTAAATGTAAAACAAATGTGAAATGGTACTTACAGCCTATGGAGATATACTTTTCACTAATCGCAAATGTGAAACGGTACTTACAGCCTATGGAGATATACTTTTCAATATAAAGCAAATGTGAAATGGTACTTACAGCCCATGGAGATATGCTTTTCAATATATAACAAATGTGAAATGATACAAGCTTACCTCGAATGTGGAAGTTATTTTCTTTAAAAAAAATTTATTTAATTTTCAATCAAGAACCGCACCTTGATTGACACATAGTGTTATGATATCATTACATCGGACAAGTCATCAGCGATAAACATTGTAGTATTCATTGTGAGAACGTTTTGTTTATAGATAATATTCCAATTCAAAGGTCGATAAATCTATCCAATGGGCCGCAGTGTCTCTTTTTTTAAAGTACATTTGTGTTTAAGGTACATATTTTGATGGTACACACTATTTTTCTACGTAGCGATATTATTTGATACTACAATAAAAATATGTGGTTTGATATATTAAAATTGTACAAATACACATGGGCACTGCAATACTTTTAGTTGAAAACAGACGTAAGACGTAAAAACTTAAATTGACAATGCGAGCTTGCATGCACAAAATTGTATGAACAAGTACAGTTATCAAACATTATCGGGAGTTGTTACGTCCCAAGCTTAAGCATATGCAAATTAATTTTATATGGTTATTTGACATTCAATTATTCATATTAATTTTGCAAAATTATTATTAGTAGAATAAAAATTCTGAAATGTGTCCTAATTTTTATTTTTTTTAATGAAACAACAAAAATATGAAGTGACCCTACCTTTGTGCATAGTTGTATTTTACGATGATTATTAAAATTAATACTAGTTTAACATACGTCAAGCAACTTTTCAACTCTTGAGTACGAGTATATATTGAATTATTTATTAAGTTGGATTAACCATACAAAGTAGTTCACAATATATAGTATGGCTCGTTTAAATGATATCTAAATGATAAGTACAAAGTATGAGAGAATCCCAGTAAAATGTTTGAAAATAAATGTAGTAAAATCAAAGGTTATAGTTATAGAATAGAAATATGTGTGGTAAAAATGTGTGCGATGTATGGGTTAACTCTGAGAGACTCGAGCAGGCTGATGAGCTATGTTATCTGGGATGTATTTTCACGTGTGACGAGTAAGTTGAAGGGGATATTGAAAGAAGGAAGGGTGACAGAGAACGAGTTAAGCGAAGCATTTAATGTACTCGTAATATAAATTACAGCGTCTTCAAAATGTGTGTCTAAGATTTATTTTCAACCTACGAAAGTACGATCATATAACTTCATACCAGTAGGCATTGAACTGGTTGAATGCTAGAAATAGACGCCAAATTCACATACTGTCTCTATTTTGTAATATCCTTAACTGTCCCGCCGCCCCCTCTTATCTCGCCGAAATTTTCAGCGTCTTTCCAATCATGAATTAGCGCTACGCTCAAACAAAGATTGTCTATTGACCTTTCACTGTCTACATCCTTTACTGTCCATGCAGTGAGACTCTAGAATCAGTTACAAACCAATATAAGAGTCGCTCCGTCCTTGGCATGCTTTAAGAAGCGACTGAAAAAACTCTTAATTTATAGTCAGTAATATAACGCGTTTCACTCCTGATTTTTCTTTCCTTTCCTCTCCATCATCCCTTCCTTTTCCTTTGATTGATGATATCTCACTTTATATGAAAATGAATATTCGGGTGATTGTCCGTCTTTGCGGGGTTTGTGGGTGTATGCTCACGTATGTGTTCATGGATTTCGTGGGGATGGATAGTCATTTGAATTATTTATGCGACCACGTAACATGCTTCTTTTAATTTTGTCTGGTTGGTTAGAAGAAATTTCCGCCTGGTAATAAGCCCACCCGATTGTATTTGCAATAAAAGTGTCAAATAAATCATAAATATATACAACAACCGCGTTATACCAAAATTAGTATACATGACAATTCATAATGTGTCGGTACCCATCTAGACGTATGTGTCGGTACCCATCTAGACGTATGGAAGTGAAGCTGGAACTTAGCAGAAAAAGCACAAAAATAAAATTAATTCTTTGGAGATCCATGCACAAAGAAAAAATGTGGAATTTCAACATCTGAATGAAGGTGGAATAAAGACATTACAAATATATGCATGAATAAAATGGATATTTTTAATATGATGAGGAAAGGAGTTTTAATATGGTCTGAACATGTAGATATAATAAACGACTAAACGATTATACAAGTTAGAAGGATAAAGAGTTCGTAGAAGAGGTAGATTTAGAGAAACGTTACTTGATCAAATGGACTAGATTTTAAAAGAAGGTACATTACGAAGTAAGTAAAATATAAGATTGTGTATGAGATGTATAAACATGTATTGTGATTGTTTAGAAAAGTTTGGAAATATATTGTCTCTGCCAACCTAGAAGGTACATTGTGTGATTATGTATTACTCGTCCTCAAAACAAAAATAATTTTGGATGTAAAGATATGCTAAATAAAAGTTAAGTTTAGACGATGTCAACTCGGACATTTTTTTAAATAAAATTATTTAGTTTTTAAAATACTTTTAAAATGTTATTTATAATATTTTTGATGGAAGGCGAACCGTTGGATACAAGTGCATTACAGTAAAAAAACACATTTTTTTGGGAATACATAACCAATGGGTAAAACTTGTGAGAAAGTGGTCCTTAATTACAAATTTCATATAATTTTCCTAAATTCTAAAACACTGCACAATTCCAACGCATCATAATCTCAACAAACACATAAAATAATGTCCAAAAACATTATTTTCCAAATAATTGATACATTTTTCACGTAAACTTTATGGCTCGTAAATATCTTCTCTATTGACAATATTATTTTTGTTCAAATCACCCTATACGAGTATATTACTTTTTTCAGTGGTTTTCAACATTTTAATATTTCAATATTTATATTCGATATCAATTTCAAATATTCATGTCACTACACATAAAAATATTATTTTAGTGTTTAATTAAGATGTAAAAGAATATTAAATGAATGAAGCAAATCCAAGCTTTACCCAAATCAATGTTGAAGACCGTCCCCTCTCGTCGGCCTCAAAACTTCCAGTTATTACCAGTTTCTCCAAACTATCTTCATTTCTTCTAGCGTTATGTCCGGAATGTAACAGTATTATTTTCCTGCACGTCGTTGACCACCTCTTTTTGTTCCGTAGATTCTGGAGAATGAGCTCACTGATACATCTTGTAGTCCATGAGATGCGAGCTAAAAGATCTCTTTTATGGAGAACACCAAGAAGTTCTCCATAAAGGACATCCTTTTAGAATAGTGGAGATTCTCAAATTTTAAAAAATACGCTGGCATGGCCATGTAGTATAAATTTATGAGGAAAGGGCTCTCAAAAAGCATACTGTATGGTGAAATAACAGACGCCAAAAGGAACCAGGGAAGCCCCAAGCTTAGATTTAAGAGCACCTGCAGAATAGATATGTTGTTGTTCACCTTGGTTAACTAACTTGTATATTAAACGACTACAGTTCTTTTAGATCCCGATGGATTATGCCCATTTGTTCGATGCTTTTCAAGACTATTTTCTAGTTATTATAAATATTTTTGGAGTTTTTGCCATATTAAATTTACTTCAATTAAACGGCCGTATAGGGTTGGGGGACGTTATGCGCTCACTGGGTCAAAATGGTCACCGTGAAGATGTTCACGTTATGGTCACGAGTGCGTTTGACTGGGTGGGTGCATCTTAAGTGTATACAATATTCGGTAATGTTTTTTTAACATCACCCTAAGAATTGAATTGATCATTGAATCCAACACTATAATAACTTCGAAAAAACATTTTCAACTAAATTATGTCGATGATTGCAGTGGATGTGAGAGGAAACGCTGATCTAGGATTGTACTCCACAG
This sequence comes from Odontocerum albicorne, assembly GCA_949825065.1. NCBI lineage: Eukaryota > Metazoa > Arthropoda > Insecta > Trichoptera > Odontoceridae > Odontocerum > Odontocerum albicorne. The sequence goes on along the minus strand of OX463847.1, from coordinate 15,969,555 downwards.
GCATAGATGTGTTGGAGTTGCTGCGATAATCTATCGTCTCTCATATGCGGAAGGAGGCCATCATCAGAGGTTTTTTTTTTCAAAATATGTATTCAATTGTTCAAACATTACAGAGTTTAGATTGTTAAGCGTCATTCCTTTTACTGCGTGACTTATTGTAACATTATTATTCAACCGCCATTCTTTTAGTATAACATTATTATTCAACCGGCATTGGTTAAAATATTTGCAAAATAAATCATTCATAATTTGTTTCTCATATTATTTTGAAATTCTCAAAGTCTGAATAGAATATATCTAGATTTATATTATTGCTTCCGCTCCCCCCAATAGCGTTGCACCTGAAGGAAATGGTTTTGTGCCTACCTCCAAAATAATTTCCTGCTTAACAAGTACCTTCTCAATATTGCGGGGGTAAAATTATTATAGAATACAGAAAATGTTATTACATCGAAATTCATCACATTTCTAAGAAAAGAAAATAAGAAACAAATATTTTAAATTTAGCTATAGGATAATAATGTAACATTTGACTTAGGAATCATTAAAATAATATATGAGAATAAAAATTAAAAAAAGAAAAGTTGAAATAATTATCATAAATGCATTACCCGTGACCAATATAATAGAAGGCACAGTACAAACGGGGATCTAGGTACTTGAAGTTAGTGGTACCGGAGACGACTTTACATATATAAGCCAAGTTGTGATAGGCATATCATGTTGCATATAGGGCATGGCTCTTCAGTTCTTGCATCTTATCTGCGTCTTCTACTCCATTAGGTTCTTGATAAATAGCAACAGTTTAACGACTTTAACGACTTTTGACTTTATATGTTGCTGTTTGCTCTCAACTTTACTCAGTGTTATTGTTTTTAAGTGTCTAATACAGAACATTCTTATATCTTTTGCACTGCCCATTATACTTTCTTCTGCCTTCCGTCCGCTCACCAAACAGGATATTTCTTGGAAGTCTGTCTTCAAGCATGCGAGCTACGTGTCCAGACCGACACAGGCAAGCACGCGACATCAGAGTCTCGATGCTTCAGTAGTTTGTTCTTCTTAAAATTTCATCATTTGATAATCTGTGGTACCATCGAATCTTCATTATTTGTCTTCATTATTACTAAATTACAGAGTGATTTTTTTAGTTCCAAACGAAGAGGACAGAATCTAATTAATTAGTCACCATTTCAAAAAAAAAAAAAAAATTTACAATGTAGCCTCTCAGAGTGTAAGAATTGGTTCTCTCTGAAAATAATTGTGTACGAGTTAGATAATATGAAACTAGACATAATTTTACAATATAAGTGCAATAAGTTCATTGATAAAAATACTTATTGAAAGAGAAACCATAAGACGACTTCTTCGCCAATGTTTAAATGATGTAGCATGACGATATTTACTAATTATAGATTTTAAGTTTATTATTTCATTCTCTTAAATCTGGATATTTAAAAATATTTCATTTATTTAAATCTGGATTTATAAAATTCTTCATTTCTTTAAATCCGGATTTCTAAAAATAGTTTATTTCCTTAATCCAGATATCTAAAAATATTTAATTTGTTTAAATCCAGATTTCTTAAAATATTTCTGTTATTCCGCTAATTACCCCTATACCGCTACACGCGTATCTATCTCATATTCTAAGGCGCTAAATGTCTGAAGAGAGATTTTAGTATTCCGCTAGAAGAGAGCCTCGGAGTATCAATGTAGCGGGAATTAATGTAATTAGTGAAATAACAAAGTGATTTATTGTTTAATATTCAAATATGGAATTCCACAAAGTTAAAACCGAAACATTTGATATTATTTTCCATTCGTTTATTTCCAGATATCTAAAAATATGTCACTCGCTTAAATCTTGATATCAACAAATATTTTATTTGGTTGGATCCAGAAAAATACTGTAATTGTTAAGCATTTCGACAAAGAAGTTTCCTGTAAGATATTTTCTTTCCAACATAGGTAACAATAATATCCTGGCCGCGAAAGGTTTTTTACGCCTCATTTTACAAACACCTCTGACATTCTTAGTGTTACACATCACGTCCTTATTAAATACTAAACTAATCACAATCCACTATAATGTCAACAACAGCTTTTAATTTTTACATATAACCATGAAGTTGTTACCTTGCTATATGGGATCAAATAAATTTACATAGTTCTATTTACTTATGAATTTATAATAGATCAGCCGTCTCCAGCAACAGTCACCACGCCCTCTGCTTAGTTTCTTAAAGTGTCTCTTTGTACTAACATCCAAGCTACAATGAGCTATAAATTTTACCACTTTTTTGTGATCTTTAATGTAAGTTTAAAAAATATTTGTATATTCTCAAACATAGCTTTAAAAATATATGATAGTAATATAGTTGGATTTGTGATTCATTTATTTTAATTTTGACTATCATTTTTTATTTTATCCGTAACTTAGTTAATTTTAATACACTAGTAGAATTTTCTGATCTACTATATGAAAGAGTGTAGTGTGTAACGCATAGACATATATGTTAAACTATTCACAATTTTCCATGTGGCTGCTTGATATGTTTTAAAAATAACATGTAATTTAAAAAATATTAATTAACATTTCAAGCCCTTACATTTATTACAATTACGGTGACGCCGGCCTCTCAAAAATATCCTTAACTTTTTATGTAGTCAACCAATGAAATTGAAGTTGTCAAAAAATAAATTTGAATTAAATAAAGTATCATGTCTAGTGGGCTCTAGTCAGCCCTGTCAATTCATTTGATTTTTTTACCCTGAAAATATTTGACTACAAGAGCGTATTTTATTTATATATTTAGATGTAAGTAGAAAATTATATTAATTCAAGCAAATGATTGAAAGTTTCAATATTATACGATATTTCGGATAAATTAAAATATGTATTGTAATTTGTGAAATCAAACACTGTTTATTCCACTTTATTTTTAAAGTACCTCAACAAATTACAATGTCTTCAACCTCCACAGTGTTAATGCCTCAACTATAAATGAAACATATATTTTTAAATATTTTTTTTAATTATTTGATATTTGGTTGCAGATGATCTCGTTGCCAAAGGATTCGTGGAGCCGGGCTTCGTCTCAAATCATAGAACAGATTTATGATACGAACCCGAATGGTAATATTTTTTAATAACTGATTTGCTATGCACTGTACTTTTATTGCATAATGTGTCATTATTTATTTTTATTATATACTGTACAATCTAGCAAGCCTATTGACATGTGACAAGAAGAAAAACATCTTACCAAATATAAACTTGAAAATACATACATACACACTATCCTGTTGGGGTAGGCCGAAAGGATAGACCGCCAGATTTTCCTATCATACACCATCTCATACAGCTCCTATAATTATTCTGTCTTCTTACGTTTCCTTCTTTTTACAATATCATTCACTTGATCCAACCATATTTCCCTTGATCATCCTCTGCCACTAATCACTCCATTCCGTATTATGTCATATATTGTCATCCCAACTGTCAATTAACGCATTTCTACAGCATTAATTCATCTCATTTCAGTCCTTCACGTTCATATTTTATTCCCATATATCAAAGTTGGTATTAAAATACTATTTTCATCTTAGCAGATTTTGATTTCCTTCAGTTTTTATTGCATATGTTTAAGTGCCCCATTTACTCCGTTTCCTATCGCTACATGGCGTTCATAGCACAACTCTTCTACTTGCTCTAATCTTTCATTGCTTACCCATGTCGCATTTAATTTTCCTTTCACACTTTTCTATCACCATCTCTATGAATTTCGCAACATTCATTCTTAGATCTTTCTCTTAACATCTCTCGTACAATTTAGTTATCGGACCTAATTCTACGCTAACACTACCACATCATCAGCATACAGAAATCCAGAAAAAATACGTTTTTGGCAAATTCAAGAAATAATTTATATTTTCGACATTTAGGATATTTTGTTGATTCGGATTTTAAAAAATGTTAGTCATATTTTTGTCATAGTATAAGAATAACAATAATAAATAAACGACAATTTATATAGCATTCACTAAATACAAAATTTATTTTATAGAAAATGTCGAGAGATCATATTTATTTAACAGAAGAGCAAAAAAAGAAACTATTGCTGAAGAGATTGCAATGATTGACGACGATTTCAAGGAATTTGAAGAAAACTGTACAGACGAAGCAACAACAATTGATAATGAAAAACTAACAGAGGATGACGTTAAAATCCTAGAAGAACTCAGTGATGAAGAAATAATTGAAAACGATGGGTTTAATCCAGTCGATCAGAAGAAGAAAAGGTCTATTAGCGGGGGGAATTATATTTCTCACCCTATAGAAGAATTCGGCAGTGGTGATATTGGGATTTTAGATAATAATAGCACCTAATGAAGAAACATAAAGCATTTAGATATAACTCTACATTCGAAAATAATTATAGCTTTTAAGTGCAGTAAAATAAACTATTTCAAGCAATATTTTTTTGTTAAAATGTATGTACGAGTATTTAATTGTTTGGGTCCAAAAATATCGGCTACAAAGCAATATTGGATGACATTTATAAAGGCGACAATAATCAATGCCTAAAAAATAAATATTATAATATTATAGTAGTAGTAATGGGCCATGTTTCCGATATATCTTATAAATAGCTTCTGATAAACTCAAAAAGCAGTATACCGGATGACCATTGGAGAAAATTCACAAGTTAATTGAGTTCATTTTTTGGGAGAATCTTGATCGACAATTTTTTATTAAATGTTCATAATTTTAGTAGGGTATTTTTCGATATTTTTCTCTTTTTTATCCCTCGTTTATTTTAGTTATATACATATATTTTACAAAAAAAAAACTCTTAGAGACAAGATACTCGGAAAACAAATATTTTATTCAATTTTGAAAACTCGTTTTAGTGTTTTAAATAAGCATCTTTAAATATGTTACATACATATATACTATTGAATGACGAATTTCCTTTATTTCTTAATGCATTAAAAATATAAAATTGACATCAAATAAAAATGTTATTTATATAAATTCGTTCATCCTATGATAATGGTAAAAAAACTTTACGTGTTCTTACTCTTTTTATAAATTCAATTCATATGTAGCCGATCGCATAGATTGAGAATATTAAAAACTTTATGTGTTATAACTCTTTTTATCAATTCAATTCATAAGTTGCTCATCGCATAGATTGAGAATATTAAAAACTTTATGTGTTATAACCCTTTTTATCAATTCAATTCATAAGTTGCTCATCGCATAGATTGAGAATATTAAAAACTTTATGTATTATAACTCTTTTTTATCAATTCAATTCCTAAGTTGACCATCGCATAGATTGAGAATATTAAAAACTTTATGTGTTATAACTCTTTTTATCAATTCAATTCCTTAGTTGACCATCGCATAGATTGAGAATATCAAAAACTTTTTCAAAAAAGATTCCTATTTTATTTTTCTTTTAAAAACTGATTTTGTTGAGTACCTTATTTTATAAAATATTCGTCAATTTCATTTTTGTTGGAAATTAAAGGAAACCAACAAATATAACTTATTTCCTATATGATTTATCGCAAGTTTTTATTCCTAGAAAGTAAATTTCACGGTTTTATAAGAAACTAAAATAAGTTAACCAATGTCGTGCCGATTACAATACTGTTATATATCATAGGTTCTTATTTCGAAGTGTGTTGTAGTATTTCTCTATGGTGTAGTCACTACACTTTTTACTCGTAATGTACATGTTCGAAGGGTGGAAGGAATTCATAATAAAATTTAAAGGTTCGTGGGGTTTAGGATGGATACGAAAATGCAGAACCATGATTTCGATTATATTCGCAGAATACTCAAATTGGCTGAGTTTACAGATAGACGGGTTATGTTCAGTATAATATTCCTCTGGAAACTTAGATTGTATGTGAGGAGTTCACACCTATGATAGTTTTCATTATTGCGGACAGTCCGTTTCGTTTTAACAGAGTCTTCAAACAGATCAGCAATGCAAATTATGGATTTATTTCGTCCCTTGCAAGATATAAAGGAAATTGATATTTTCAGCTGTTACGGAAGGAAATTTAAATCTATCAAATTCTCCGATTGTGCGTTTTCGCGTTCTCATTTCTGGGACGTTGTTGTTTTGAAAGCGCCATGCTGCTTGTTTTTATTTGGTTGTTTCAGAGTTTATGTTACTTAAGTTGTCTTCATTTGTTTTTCTACATTTTTTTCGATTAATTTCTATATTTTGTAATACCCGTTTCTTAACTTTTCACTCTGGTTAAGTGAAATTTTACTTAGTTTATTCAAATATTGTATTTTTGACATAAACATACTTGTTTTCATTATGTTTTATTCATAAATGTTGTTCTGTGTCCAATTTTTGGTATTTCTTTAATCAGAGTTGTAGTGTTTTTTGTTTTATTCACAAATGTAGTTCTGTTTTGATTTTGTGTCCAAGTTCTAGTATTTCTTTAATCATAGTTGTACTGTTTTTTGTTTTATTTTCTTTGTGTAATTATATTAAATTTACACTATCTGGAAAGGCTTCAGCCGTTAATCATGACTAAAAAAATAAAGATCCATACAGATTATGTATGATGAAGATTTCTGGATCTTCTTATTTGCTCATGTCCTTCTTTTCCGCAAGCTTGAATATTGTTTAAAACTTGGTTTATACTTTCCTTTGAATACATGTCATTATATGAATGTGATTTCAGTATTACATATTTAGGAAGAGAATAAGAGGTAAGTATGCAGAAACAGAATTCAGTTAAAAGAAAACCCAAAGTAAAAGTCAAAGAAGAATATTCAGATACTTAACGCAACAGTTTAAAGAAGTTGGATACATGGAATCAATGCAAATATGTTAAAACGAAGTTTGGTTTTTTTATTAAGTTTAAAAAATAGTTTTATCGTAATTAACTTCCATCTATCATTTTTCTTAAACTATCATTTTACCATAAATATATGTTAACAAATAAAACAAAGACAATGAAAAATCCTATATGAATAATAAATGCTATCGTCTTCTTTAATGCTTTCAGGTATTTTGTTAAAACATTTCAATTCTTTATTATATTAAATATTGGTTTTTTGGAAGATGAAAATCTTTGCAATTTCTTGAGGGATAATAATGGGCGTCCTTTCATCACACCTTTTCGGGTATATTATATATTGGCAACAAATTATTACATAAGTTAAAAATAAGAATAAAAATTTAAATACTATCGATTGTTTTACCATACACATATGTTATGTATGGTAGGTATCTAGTTTATAAAGCATGTGCTTAGTTCTAGTTTATTTACTTATTTTTTTTAAAACTCTCATACCAGTACAAGAAAATTATAAAATAATAAATGAAAAGTAGTCTTGATTTACGAGTAACTATAGTTCCAATATTTCTCACTTAAATCATTGGTTGCATACTGAATAAATAACTTTTAAAAAACTTTAGACATAGGCAGTTCATATTTCAGAACACATAAATATGGTACACATATAACACTGCCATTTAATGTATGTGTGTTACGTACTAATTTCTGCAAAATCCAGGGGGCGTGGTCATGCTGTATGTAATACTAAATAATAATGTTCGATTCTGATTAATAATTCAAATTTTCACAATTACTAAATCCGTGGTTGGTTGAAAACAATTAAATTTTTTTGCTAGCATTAAATTTCTGTATTACACCCAATGTGAATTCAAAAAATTATCAAAATAATAAATATGGTCTGAAAGTGAGATATAAGAATAAATATTTCAAAAATGAACAAGTCTACTATCGACCAGACTATTGACACCGAAAATGTTGCCTCCGGTTTTTGGATAAATATCAAAATTTTGACTATCAAATAATGACAGATGATAGTCCAGGGAAGTCCATAAAAATCATAATTTTGAAAATTTGTTATGTCTTTTATGTGACAAATAGTAAATAAACAAAGATATATAAATTTATATTGATCTGTTTTGTTATCTGGGCAGTATGTTTTCGTGGAAGGAACATTGAAAGGAGGGTAGCGACAGGAAACAGGGTAAACGGGGCAACGAATGAAATATGCAACAACCGCGCTTTATCAAAAGAAGCATAAATGACAATATATAATAGTATCTCGGTGCCCACTTTGAAGGATGGAAGGGAAAATTGGACAAATCAGAAGATAGATAAAAGTCAGATTAATGCTGTAGTAATGCGTATGTACCTCTATTAAGAAAAAAATATAAAGTATCAATGGAATGAAGATAAGGTGTGAACAGGATGAATATTAAATGGATGTGTTAAGTAAGATGACGAAAGGGGATGAAAGATGAAGATAAGGTGTATGAAGACATGTGGAAAGAATTAATTACAGTAGAATAACTGAGCGAGTATACAAGTCAGAAGTGCAAAGTGTGCGTGGAAGAGGTAGTCCGAGGAAAACGTGGCTGGATCAAATCGAGCATATCAAAAAAGAAAGTCAATTAAGAACTATGAATAATGGAACATTTTGCATGACGAGATGTATGAATGTGGAGGATCCGAAAGACGTGTGTTTGGATGGAAATGTTTTCAGATTATTTATTTCTGCCTTGTAAGACACACGACGTGGTTATACGTATGTACGTACTTTGGCTGCGGGTGTAGTCTGGATGATGAAACTATAGACCGTGAATTTTTCGGTTGTCCTTTGCGATACAGATTTATTTTTCTAAAGGCTGTGTATTTGCCACATCCAATGATAGTTGCATTTCTTCTTTCTTCGTGAAACTTTCAATTCATAGATCGATTGTTAAATTGTTGAAGATTAATCAGCTGAAATTTTAAATGGACTAGAATTGCATTTCATACTTTTTTTATTGACTCGTATAATTTTATTATGACTTGAATTTGATGACACAAATTATTCTAGTTTGGGTGGATTGCCTATTAATAAAAAAACATTAAAGATTTTTTTTTGTTTTGAGTTTTACTTTTTTACTATTATAGATGAAAACAAAAAAATACTTTTTAATTAACCGAATTATTAAAACATGCGAAAAAATAACCCTATTTTTTTACCTTAACAACAAAAAGGGTCATTAACATACCTTTGTATTGTGTGAAACCAACTTATTTTCGTTTTCGTGTCAGATGGAATGAATATGGCAAAATATGCAATCAATGCAACGACAGGTTCCTGTATTATTTACACAACAATAAGAAACCCAAATACACAATATCGTATGTCAACAGTGCATATTTGAGTTGAGAATAAAAAGACACAAAGTACATTGACCGTATACCGTCGAAATTGGCGTCGCTAACCCTTCAAACCAATTGCGAAATGCCCGCCTCAATTTGGCGGTTAGACCAATTTACGCTTCCTCTAAGCCGAGTATGTCATATAAGTACATAAATATTTTATCTAAAATATCGAGGGGATAGCTTATTTAATGCAAAATATTATTGAAAATTTAAAATAATCGATTACGACGCTAGTCAGTGTTAAATTTTTTGAATTTTGTTTTCATACATAACGTTAAACACACGGTCATGGATACTAATAATTACTCGTATGTAACAAAGTTGGTTGATTGAAAAAAATTGTTTCAAAGCAATCAATCCGTCAGATGTACGACTAAAAATCTTTATTTTAAATGAAATAATTGAAATACAAGTACTCGTATGTGTTATGGTTCTCTCCATGATGTTTATGATGCCACAAAAGTTTTTGGTTTGTTGGTCATGTGTTCGCCACTCTTGAAATTTGAATTAAACATTCAACTAATGATTAAAAATTCTTTTATAGTGATATTTATAAAAAGTAAAATTAATATGAAATATTTGAGTATTGCACGTTATATTATAAAAGCCATTTTTCAGTTTCGTCACGCCATTCTACCATCGAAGATTCGATAGTGGAATTGTGTGATGAGGAATCTATGTTATGTACAATATATACCTTAGGCCCTATCGAATGAATCGAGCTTATGGCGGGTATAGGATCCTAGAATGGTTTCAGGTTAAGCCTTCAAAGGACAGTGATGCATACAGTTACGATGGTAACTATCAATAAAATATAATATACTTTAACATATTAAAATAGGTTTTTTATTGGTTCGTTTCAAAAATAATATGCAAAAAAGTAATGTTTTCAAAAGATAAGGAAAATATGTAAATGAATCTGTCATATGTTAGCACTGCAGCAAAAAAAAAGAAGAAAATGTATCTAGCGTCATCGTCAGTTTGGCATTGAGTTTGAGGCATTTTTGAAGTATGTGTATGCATTTCGGTGCAACGACACATAATGCACGTGCCTTTTGGCGAATGACCTCTTGGCGATTACACAAAAAATGGAACAACAATATGCTAGTGAGCATATAGAAACAAATACGTCAATGTCCATATTTTGTAGTTTTTTTACTGAGTTAAATAGAAATCTGATTACATCAGTTTTAATTGCGAGTATGTATGTATGTGTACGATTGTCAATGGATATATCTCAAAATGGAAATAGTTAACGCAGCGGATTTTATCAACAAACAATACTAAATCAACTGCACTTACGTCCGTCTGTAAGAATATGTGTTGTCATAGTTATGGTTTCGTTTTGTTTATAGAAATACATAAGCGTCGCGCTATGGAACCTCAACGAAAGCATGATTTTCGACAAATTTGTTTATTTATTGCAACAACAAGAGACTGAAAAGGAAGACAACGAGCGTCGTGCTGAAGAAGCTCAGCAAATACGTGACTTTCGTCAGCGTTCTGAGAAAAGGCTTGAAGTTTGTCATAATGCCAAGTTTGACGAAATAAGAGTTAAAATTTATAATTATGGGTCGATGAATACCAATTCTGCCATTCTCTCAATTTTTCAGATGAGAAAGCTAACAAAACTAACAAACATTTCTGCCATAAAGGAACTGTTGTTTTTGAAAATGATAATGAACCATGCATCAGTTCAATCAATCTTTGATGGGGTTCAGATTTTTACACATCCAGATTTCCAGGTTACCAAAACATTAAAACAAACATTCATTCTAACAATTTTTTCTATAGTTTTTTTTTAAACTTTCAACTATGCCAATCAATTTACATCCCGTGATTTTCCAATTTTTTTACAATACTTGGAAAATTCTAGAATGTTGAACAGCAAAATGGAATTATCCGATACATTTAAACAGCTAGCAATAAAATACTATTTTGTTATAATTTAATATGCTATATTTTTATTGCATTAGTGGTTTACTCAAAAGATGCTTAAAATTGTCCTACAGTAGATTCTAAAAAAAGTGCTAGCAATAAAATACTATTTTGTTATACTCGTAATTTAATGTGCTATATTTTTATTGCATTGGTGGTTTACTCAAAAGATGCTTAAAATTGTCCTACAGTAGATTCTAAAATAAGTGAATGTTTAAGTTACATGTACCTTAGCGAGACAATTACTCTATCAGCACTTCACTTTCATCGATGATATTAACGTTGAATAATCATCGAAAATTGAATAAAATAGGATATTTTCAGCAATCTATAAATAAATCTATTGTATTTTAGCACTGTAGCAAAAAACTTGAAACTTCGACAAGGGTTAGTCAAATGCTACGTTTGGTCAGTGTTATTGCATCGAGTAGAATCGTGGACCCTCAAAATTGGTAGTATGAACCAACTGGAAGCATTCGAAATGTGAATGCACCGGAGAATGCTACGGATACCCTGGACGGATACGGTCAGCAACACAAGGGTTCTTCAAAGAGCCAAAGTTGATAGAGAGTTGCTGACTAATATTAAAATCTGAAAGGTGTCTTACTTAGGTCATGTACTTAGAGGAGCAAAGTACAAATTACTGCACCTGATCATTCAAGGCAAAATAGAAGGCCGAAAAGGTATTGGCAGGAGGCAAATCTCCTTGCTCCGCAATATACGTGATTGGACTGGCGTAAGGGGCGTTGGAGATCTTTTTCAGGCTGCCGGGGACAAAGATGTCTACTCTCAGATGATATTCAAGGTTGGGGGGACCTGACATGACACTGGGAAGAAGAAGAAGAAGCATAAAAGTAAAAATGTGTTTTACATCATATTAAAATGTGTATAGTTTTATTATTAACTAGCTGTACCCGGCCACGCGTTGCTGTGGCTCAGTCTGGTTAAATGGAAAAGAAAGAAAAGAAAAAGCATACGTTTTTAATATGTTTAATTTCATAATGCTTGTGGGTATACAATATTTTTGATGTCTTTCAACCACTCTTAGTTTGTCGCGTTTATCGCCGTGCTCGCAAATGATCGTATCCCTCCAAGAGGTCAATTCACGATATGATTTGAATTCAAATGAAAGATCGATTGCACTGAAAAAGAAGAAACAAAGTTATAACAAAAAAATATAAAATTGAGAAACATTAAAAAAGGAACTGAATAATATTATTAAGTTCGTAGACGTCTTTGTTCTTGGCGGCAGCAATAGCTCGTTCACTATGCCAATCGTGATTCTTATAATTGATTTAAATGTAGGGAAATACTTTTTCACCAATTCTTCTTTTGACGTCACAATCAGTGATACAGTAGTCTTTTCGCCAACGCGTCATTTTTACATAACGTGAAGAAAACAGTTAACGTTGTAGCTGGTGGATTCAGGGCTATTTGTTGCACATTTGCAGCTGTGAAATAAACGCGTTGTCCATTTTCTAGATGTACTGCTAAGTGAACAACAGCTGGCGTTCATTTATGGGAAATGAAAGAATTCGCTTTACAGCTTCATTGCTGCTTATGTATCTTCCAGCCTGATACTGTGCGATTTCATCGATATGTATAACCGCATTCCCATCCCGCATTCTGGTTGCACGCCAAAAACTGCCATGTAGCTGCCTTTATTCACGTACTTACAAATGTATTTGATCGATTCAACGGGGTTACAGTATTCCACGTTTATGTGCGCTTTGTATGTTTTTGAATAGCAAAGGCGAATATGGAACAACCCAATGGTTGTCTACTTCGATGTCACCGTTTCACATTTGTATGGTTGCTAATTTCCCGCCATCTTCTGTTGATCTTCTTCTGTATAAAGGATATCCATCGTTTCCTGTAACTGTGTTGGATACTAATCCTCGAGGATATCGTTTAGATCATTTTCCGTCTATCATGCATGGTGAATTTGGATTCAGTGTACCGCAAGGTCCATGTATCATATTTTTCGTCACAACTTCATGCAAATCCTTATCGACGTCGGCATCGGTTATTTCAGCGCACATTACATTGTCGATTTTGTTTGAAGTGATTTTGTTATAGATCCAGATTAGTACTATATATTCGCATGAGGCCATCCTCTCTTTTGCCATTCCACTGAGTATATCCAGCAACGCACAGACCCAAACACTTCATGTTTTACCATGAGCTGTTGTATATCGTCCCAAGCTGGATTGCATGTGAATGTAGTGAATAGGTCTGGACATCCGTAGTAATGAACATACGCAATTGCATATTGAGCGTACTCGTGCATATGACGTAGACTGCCTGTATATGAAGATGGCCAAATCGTTAGTCTTCCAACGTTAGTTGTATTACCGTCATTTACAACTGCATCTCGCAAATGAACGTATTCTTCAGAGCGAAGCTTGGTTTGATTAAAACGGATGAATATCAAACTAATTTAAAAAATCTACATTTCTACATACGATTTGATATATTTTGAAATATAAACATAGAGATAAAATTAAACTCTATATAAAAAAAGATACATTTGATATTCCTAATGACCTATTTCAGTCACTATCAGCCTGTCGCGTACATTCTCATGAGAACGAACCAGTTCTGAAACTGCAGAACGCGATCGCCGTGCTCGCAACCGTGCATCCTCAAGTCTGGCTACACGTTGTTCTGCTGCTTCCTCGACATTTTGATGAACTAAAGCAGATAGATTGCACTGAAAAAGAAGAAAGAAAGTTATAGCAAAAACATATAAAATTGTAAACCTTTAAAAATATGAGTGAAACATTAAGTTATGAGACAATGAAATTTCCGTTCCCAATTTCCAGCAATTGATGTGAGAATATCTCAGCTGATCAATCGTTTTGCAGCTGGACACGCATTTGTCAAATATTTGTCCAATAGGAGTATTGTTAATGAAATCCGGAGATAATTAGAACGAATTAAATGTTAAGCAAAGAGAGAGGTTATTGGAATTAATTAAATGTTAAGGAAAGACATTGCAAACATTGCAAACTACGCACGAATTTAATTTGGATGTGACATGTTTGATCGCGTCATTAATGAACAATAAATATCGATTCTAATAAATAGCAAGTTATTTAGATAAATACATTACAAAAAACAAACAATAATGACACATTAATACATCTTTTTACAAATTAGCAAAAATTTGTCAGTTCGTTTAAAATAAATATGACGTTTGTCAAAAATGTACGTACCAGCATCACGTTGTCTCTGTGAAGCAAATGATCGCGTCACTCCAAGAGATCAATTCACGATATGATTTGAATTCAAACGAAAATCAATCAAAACAATTAAATTTTACCGCTAATTGAACAGAAAAATAAAAAAATAAGTTAAAAATACTAAGTGAAAAAGATATTCTTAGAGGTAGATATGTCAACAACGCACATTACGAAATGAAAATGGCGGATAAATTAACGCAGATGGCGCTATACAAAAAAAATTATAAAATAAAATAATATTTTATATAATTAAAATAGTAAAGCTATAAATAATTAAATAATTATTTAAAAATAATAAATTTAATATAAATATAAAAATATTAATATATTTAATATTAAATTTCATTTTATTAAGTGTATTATATTATTATTTATTATTGTTTATTATTAAAAATAAAAAAAATAAATTTTTTATTAAATTAAAAGAGACTTTCTTGAATTAAATTCCACAGAACCATTTCCTAATCCTAAAAAAATCGTTAACAAATCGAAAAAAAGCAATGCATAAAATCAACTTTTCCTAAGATCTAAAAAGTTTCACTTCTACCACGTGAGAGTATCACGCATCTGTTTTTTTATACATACTATATAAGTTATATTTATTTTAGCGATCCTCGATCTTTTTATACATATAAGTTATTGTTATATCTTTATTTTAGATCATTTTATAAATATAAGCTATATTTGTTTTAGCGATTATATTTATTTTAACGATACTCGAAATATTTGAAAACAGATAAAATATTAGTTGGATATTTTTTACAAATTTAGTATTAGTTCTGTCAAATATATTTCCTGCGCTTGCGCTATAAAGTCCTGATTCAGCCATATTAAGATTTTCTCAAGCTGCTATGACACAATGGAACTTATCATTATTAACACAAATGTTAGTTTGACGTATCTTGGATTCTAACCTATTTTTCCTCTGTAATAAATTTATTATCAGTTCGTGTCTCGACTCAAAAATAAAACATTTATTATATATAAAATTTATTATTTATTTTTAAACATTAAATTATTAAATATTTTATTTATATAGACTAAAAATTAAATATTTGATATAAACTCCGAAACGTCGAAAATGAAATTTGACATGTGTCACAAATCTAGTTAGTCCTTGTCCCCGACAGGTTCGCATAGATATTTGTTTTTGATTTAAAAATTTTATTATATACACTGATATTTATATATAAATAAAAATGAAAAAACATTTCCGTTGACGAATATCAACTTTACTCAAAATTTCAAAGCAATCGGTAGAGAACTTCCGGAGATTAGCTGCCTTCAATTAACGAACATTTACATTTTTATTTATATAGAAAGATTAAGTAATTTGAGGTTCATGATGTAAAAAATGTGTAAAAATTAAAGCAATTATCATTCTCCGCTAATATCTACTGACATAAGCTGTGAATCCTAATGCAACAACTTATCAGAAATGAAATCTAGTCTCTTTCTTTCTACCGTCAATTCTTTAAACAAGAATACAGTTTGTTGAGTGCAAAGAATCTTTGAACGGCAGTCTCCCCGTTTTACGTAATAAAGTTTTACTAAAGTATTTTTTCGACAATTTACTAACATTAAAATTATTGAACATGGGCACATTTGTGCGTATTGTGCTCATATGCATATGACGTGTGGCGGGGTACATGGACTATTACAATGAGGATACTTGCTTCACTACGTCATGAAAGACACGTTATCAAAAGGATTCAAGTTGAAATACTGAAAGGAATTGGAGTCACCTATTTATTGGATAGAGATTTTTATGAAATCAAAAATTAAATGTACAAGAGGTAATTTTTTTAGTTTTTCACAATATCGTTCAAATGCATATCCTAAATATAAAATATTAAAATGTTCCAGGTAAAATGGCATAGCCATCATCGTTAAAATGTGACAAGCGAAACAATAACTCTTTTTTAATTTACAACGAAAATTCGAACATGTGCTTGACAGATAATTAAAAAAATTATGATGCACACTTAAGTACTTCAAAATTTACAAACTTCTGTACCATTTTTTTATTGCGGTTACTCCCTTATACCTAAAATGTAAAGATATTATATGAAAATAGTTTTGCCAAGTTACAGTGCACAGTAAATGAAGTGATGAATACTTTTTTTTGTTGAATTCGTACTGATCATGTTTCATGAAAATTCAAATATCGATAAGTGAGCAAACATAAATGATAGAATTAAAACAACAACACATAAAATTATCGTCATTTTTTAAAACGAGCAATACTTTAATTTCATTTGGTTTAGAAAAAAAATTAAATTGTATTTCTATGACAGTGGACCTTTGTCAGCAGTCGTAGTCTAACAATTGGTATTCACGCTAAGCAAACGGGCGCCCCAGGTTCGATTCCTGGCGGATTCACTCGGAGACTCGTTTTACGCTTAAAGCATTTTACATCATTATTGATGTTTTTTTAAATAATTTGTATACTAGATCACCTGATGGCTCTCTTGTTAATGACATTAGTGTCCGTGAACCTCCCTTATTTTCTGTTAAACTAATATAATATAAGGTTAATAAGGAAGCGCTCTTGAGGTAATCGCAATGATTGGAAAACAGCGCTATACCAAATTATCAAAAAAAGTGGGCCTGTGAACATAAGCAGTAAAATTAGTGAATCAGTCAAGTTTTAATATAAGTGGTTAATTAATTATTATGATAGTCAACAAATCGTTTTCGTTGCTGGACCTCGTAGTCGAAGATCCCCTCGCCATTCCAACGTTAATTCAATTGAAAAGCGGAGCTGTGCCGCTGAGTTTTTTTTTAAAGTGAGTTAGCCATTATACGCCAGCAAACTCACTGGCCACACCGCTGAACTGGATCCGATGGTACACCAAAAAACACATTTTTTTCATTTTGAAATAATATATATGACCGAAGTCATAGTTAACCTTATACCCCCGAATACTAGGGGGAAAAAATGCCTGTGTCATTCGAGGGGAGTAGCAGCGCGGGGTTCGAACTGACGACCTTCCGCACGGAAGTCTAATGCGTTACCGCGCGGTTATGCACCTCATGAGTTAGTTAACAAATACTCTATTATATCAGTCACATTTTAAAAGACATCTCAGGACCGTGCTACTTGACAGATTAATAAAAATACATTATTTGAACATGAGCTATTTAATATATTATACAATACGTTAAAAAACCGATGACCTCCATTGTCTAGTTTGCAAGACGCTTAATTTCGACCCCCGGAAATTCGGTTTCGATTCCCGATGATACCCGGAAAAAATAAAATAAGAGTCTCAGTATGATAAAACAGTTTGTCTTTGTTATTGTAGCAATATTCACAATCATTTGACTTGTTGCTCACTTACTAGACTTGAAGTTCGTGATGTTGCTTCATCGCTTGAGGGATAGTATTGCAAAAAACTTGAGATGACGAATAGCGAGTTTCATGCCAATTCTAGTGGTTCTTCTACTAAAGGATCGATTGTAATTTATTTTACCAAACACTGTTTATTCCACTTTTTTGTAACGGTATAACCCTACCGGTTTCAAGAATTTCACCTCATCTTCAGGGGAGCACAAACAAGACTAAATTCTGTTCGAACTGGTACCGATGTACACGCTTCAACGGTTTGGGAGGTAACGGCACTGGAATAAACAGTGTTTGATAAAATAAATTACAATGTCTTTAAACCTCCACAACGTTAATGCCTTAACTATAAACAATATATAAAGGATTGATTAATGAAGCCGAAGAATTTTCGACTCACGGCCATGTCTTTTAATACGTCCGAATAACCGATTCGTATTGAAGGCTTCTTTACATAAAAAAATAAATTTCATGGCATAGCTTCGCTTTCGAACAGACTTGACGTTGGAATGACGAGGGGATCCTAGACTCAAAGCCCTGCAACGACGACGATATATTGAAGGGTACCATACAAATGAAAAAACTGAAACATGAATTGAAACTTAACCTTTTGAAGCTTTTATCTATTTAACTGCGTGTTTTTTATCAATTTTCAAAGTTAAACACTATTAATTTATAGGAAATGAAATGCCTCTCATAAAAATATTTACGTTCCAACACTGATTCTTTGTATCCTTCAAAGTATGTTTTATACAAGTTAGTCACAGACGTGATAAATACAATATTTTCCTGTGAACGTGAAAAAAACCATTCTAGTTCACTGTCGAGTAAAAATATCACTAAATTCTCTTTCCTACTAATAAGTATTGTCGAGACATTGACAACTTTGAAATTTTTTTTTAAACAAAACACTTTATTTCTAAACTACGACTATCATATTATACTAGTATATGAGCTAAATTAAAAGACAGAGAGGCAAACATCACAAAGTGAAATCTTAAAAATTGATGTTTTGTTTTATTGTAGTACGCTTTCGTTGTATATAGTACAACTGGCGTTTTTATTGCTAGAAAGATATTAAACAAGCCTCAGGTGAAATTCAGACTAAAACTTTTTTTTATGAAAAAACTGAGTGCCAACGGAAATCGAACCCGTTACCCCCGGGCTGGAAGACAAGTATCTTATCAACTAGACCAGAGAGTCATGATGATAATAATGTAAACATGAATGGTACAGTGCTATGCGTGCATTGAGAAAAACACTTGAAGTGATAATGGAAGACAGAATTAGTATAATTATTATTATTTTTTTTTTTATGACAGAAGTGATTAGATATAAATATGAACTTAAAGCGCCTAGTAAGAAGAAGAAGAGTACTCTGAGATGATTTGGACATGTAGAACGAATGAATGATAAAATGCTAATACAACAAATGTAAATGTGATTGTGTGTAGAAGGTGTCGTAGATGAAGAACAAGAAAAATATGATTGGGTCATGTTAATGATATTTATTAAGAAGGAAAGTCAGAGTAATCGTAGAAGTTGTATGAGGAAGTGTACGGATGCTGAAGAGACAAAATGTGAGTGTCGATTTAGAAAAGACTGACGATACATCTTCTCTGCCCGCCCTGCCAGGTAAGGGCGTAATAGTATATATGTGCAGCGCATTTTTGTAATAAAATTAATCCTCAAAAACTCGTTGTTGAAATGTTTATTAAACGTACTCCGTGGCCCACTTAGAGGGTGCGGGTTCGATTGCCAGGTTTTTTAGACAAAGATTTCAGACTGTTTTTTTATTTATGTTTTGTTTAACACCTTTCTAATTGGTTGGAAGAAATTACCACGTGGCAATAAATTTGCTAGCTTATAGTATAAACAACGAAAGTGTTATACATTACAATAAGTCCAATTTGACTAATAAAGAAACCGCGAGGCAGTTTATAAGCTGCTGCTTCCAATCAACGATGATGACGACGACCTCTGTAGCCTAGATGGTAACACGGCTGTTTCGCAATCTGGAGATTGCGGATTCAAACCCCGATGGAACCCAGATGATTTTAAAAACATTTCAGTCTGAATTTCACTTAAAGCCACTTGAACATCTTTCTGGTTGGTGGACAGATTGCCACGTGGCAATAAGCCCACCAGGTTATACTGTATACAACGAAAGTGTAATACAACAATGCAATGATGGTATTTTTTTTATTTTAGTTTATGCTCTCGACTCGAATTTTTTCAAGCCGCCTGATCTGGTACACAGTTAAGCCAGCTTGCTGCATCAGTGACAAGGACTAATGATCACTGGAGGTCATCAAATGTCTATCATTGTGTACCGCCACGTTAGCAATATATGCAGCGAAATGCATGTGTGTTGCACACAGCCGCGCAGGGAGCGCTTGTATGCGTGCGTGCGTGCGTGTGTGTGCGTAGCAGCAAAGTTTGGAAAGTACTCTGGTATGCCTGGGTCCGACTGCTTTGAATTGGAATCGCTAAGAGACCTTGATGCTACTGTAACTTGCTAAATTACAAAATTAAGTTTTACGTAATACATAATAAAAATAAAAATATGAACTTAGATTCATATTTTCAATCTTTTTTAGTCAAAAAATATTTTATCGTTAACTTCATTTAATATTGTGTAATAAAAAGTTTTTATGACATAACTAAAAAAATAAGATACTCGTACATTCATACCATCACGCCGTCTCCGTATCGGTTCAGGCAGAGAGATTGAACGCCAGACTTTTCAATTGTGACATGCTCACATATTTCGCTTCTTTTACATTCATACACCTTCTCATACAGCTCCTACAATTTATCTGACATTTTACATTTCCTTCTTTCAAAATATTATACATTTGATCCAACCATCTAGTAACAATACTCACACGCGCAAGACGTGTGCCAATCTTGTTACCTCTTCACACGCGGAGTAGTTTTTTAAACATGTTGGATGAAGAACTGCGAGTTCTTTTCCTTATATAAAAATGATCTATGTAATTCGGATGGGAATCTGTCTGATGGCCGGCCGTCAATTGAAATGGAAATAATATTGATGTTTAAAAAAGTTGTGTTAAGTTGTATCAAATTTTCTGTTTACAAAAGTGAATTGTATTGTATTATACGTTCGTTGTATACAGTACGACTTGGTGAGTTTATTACTATGGAACAATATCTTTAAACTAACCAGAAATCTCATTTAAATACCTTAAGTGAAAACCCAACTAAAACCCTTTTATAAAAGTGTCTAAGTGCTAACAGGAATCAAACTCGCTACTCCGAGGTCAGATCACCTGCGCCTCGGAGATTATCGTCGGAAGAGTATTGTTTTAGAATGTAAAATAATTTTCTAATATCATTATTAGCATCACCATCACATAAAGTCTATATTAGGGTAGGCAAAAAGAACAGATCTCAACTTCCTTCAATCTTGACATACATTTTTTGCCTCTTGAGCGTCTACGTATACTCGTATATACCTCGTTCTGCTTACTCACCTATTATAATGGCTTTTGAAGCGAGTACCAATAGAAATCGAATTCGCACCCCCCGGATCGAAAGACAAGGCAACTTATAAACTACGTCACGTAGGTAGTCAAAAGGCTTGGTGAATAAATTACGTGTTAAAAACACAAGATAATATATATGTACCCTTGGACAAGTTTGGTGTACTTGTAAAGTTAGAATATATGTTTAATTGTTTGTTAACTGCAAATCATTCAATTCTTGTACTTCAAATATTTGCGAAGTACTTTTTTAGGACCTTAAATACATTACAGGAGAAATGTTGAGAAACAAGATAATGTCAACTTCCATCAAGGAATAAGAAGTTAATAGGTGTGTACCGCAAAGAAGATACTTTGCAGAATCAATTATGGACGTCAAAAGAATATAACACATTGTGGTGGATATAATACCGTATCTGTGAAAGACTTCTTAATAAATGGGTGGACAGAAATTCACATCCCCAGGCGGAGGTCTGGCCGATGTAAAATTACACCAGAAACCTCAAAGATGGATGTTTTTTAATGGCATGAAAACATTTACATGCACGACTTTAATATGTCACTATCAATAATCGAAGTATATGGTTAAGATATAAGTCCACATAAGCAATTCTATCCAAAAATAGTCTTCTAAACGTTAAGTATTTTCTTGGTCATTTTA
The DNA here is from genome assembly GCA_949825065.1 of Odontocerum albicorne. Lineage (NCBI taxonomy): Eukaryota > Metazoa > Arthropoda > Insecta > Trichoptera > Odontoceridae > Odontocerum > Odontocerum albicorne. Next base: position 15,947,625 of record OX463847.1, on the reverse strand, counting down.
TGATCAATATAAAAATCGTTTGAAATGAAATCACCAGGTTAAATACAATATATGAATATTTTTTCATTGAAACAACGCCGCTTTAGGAAAACAATCATTTTAATTGTTTTCTTAGAAGATGAACTTAACTTCTAAATTAATTTGTATTAGGAAAGTTAATAAACTTACAAAGGTATTTATTTAACGAATTTGATGACGATGGTGAAGGTATATTTTGATAAACTTGTTATTTAAATAAATTTACCGTTTGAAAGATATTTATGTAGCAGTATAAACAAAAAAAACTTTTTATTTAATGAAAAAAAATATTTTTATATGAATTTCTTTGTGTTTTTCTTTTTTTGTCGTTCCCCCAACAAAAGTGTCTTTCAGCATTATACGAGTACAAATTCAAATAAGTATGACAAAAATATATTTCAAATTGGAACACATATTAATGAACATTATTTATTAATTTTGACATATAACTTGAAATAATGAAAACTTGATATTAAACATATGTACTCGTACATAAAAGAATTAAATGTAAAACTAACTTAAATTAATGTTCAAACAAATTAAAGTAAAATATTACATTACATAGATACATATCATCCCGCCGTGGCTCTTGCGAGGTAGAAAGAGAAACGTATATGTAAACCTTTCTATCGAAGGACACAACTTTCGCCTCCTCCACATTCATACATCTCGTCATGCACAATCTTCTCTAATTCATCCTTCTCACTTTATCTTCTTTTAAAATCTGGTCAATTTGGTCCAGTCACGTTTTTCTCGGTCTACTTATGACACGCACATATAAATAAAATGCATTACTTATATTTTATCAGAGAAAAGTCTTAAATATTTTAATATTAATTAACATGATTTAAATTTCAACCACCTGTATGTGAAATGATATCATCGATAATAATTGAACCTACAAACACAAATTGAATCGCGCACTATAACAAAAATAATAATTATTTATGTGCGTGTATTATCCAATAACGAAGAACAGTTATCGATAACTAACTTTTTAATAATTTTACAATACAAAACAATTTTTTTTAATTATTTAATGGTAAATTGACATCTTCGACTTCTTCATTCTTTCACCCATCAAGAGTGTTCATTGTCATTATACAGCCATTAACAAATATACCAAAAAGAACATTTGAAATTTAAACCCTTATTTAATTTATCAAAGGTTTAGGTTTTAACTTTGTGGAACTTCATATTTGAATAATGAACAATAAATTACTTTGATATTACAATTACATTTATCCCCACTACACATGTTTTTGCCTTCTGTCCAGAGGCTATCTTCAGGGGGATAGAAGGTAGAAACACGTGTAGGGGGGATTAATGTACTTCGTGAAATAACAAAGTAATTTATTGTTAAAAAATTTCAAACATTAATTAATTACTCGTATTTCCACGTATTATATGAAATCTTTAACTTAGACAACATAACATATGTTACTTATATTTGAAGGAATAAATACTTAAGATAAATATAAAAACTGTTTAAATCGCAAGAAAAATTGAAAAATTTCCGCGATTTATTTATAGTGTTCGGATGAGAAGCCATAGTTAACAGGTGGTAGTAGGGGAAACATTTCTTCCTTCCTACCCATTTTGTAAGTTTAACTGAACAAGATTCTTGAGAATGTATAGAAAATGTAAAGTTCATCAAATTGAACTGTATTTAATAAATATAATATTGACAACAACATCAATATTTTAATGAAAAGCAAATAAACATATGAGATAAATTAGCTTTGAAAAGGTCCAGGTTCATATCATATAATCCTCTTTACTGGGGCACAATTCCGTCAATTCGAGGGTGAGCCTGGCCGAAAAGATGTTTTACAACTCACACATGTGTGTGTACATGTAAACTACGAGTATAATTAGAAATGAAAATGTAGTATTGTGATTTGTTACACCTTCATTGTTTACATAACAACTTAGTAGGTAAAGTGCCATGGGGTAAATTCTTCCAACCAACCAGAAAGTTTTTTATAGAGCTATTAAGTCCTCGCAACGGAACATGCCCTCCTATTTGTGGGGGTATATGTCGATTGAGAGGATGTTATGAAATGAGTCAGACCATTTTAAAGCTTCTCTTTAAAATATATTTTCTGTTTCATTATCTTAACGTATATGTGTAATTTCAGGATACAAATTAATTTCTTTTTATTTATTAAGTAAAAACCATGATGAAACTTTTTTTAAATTGGGTATTAGGGGGAATCGAACCCACAACCCTCAGGATGAAAGATATAAGTCTTACCAACTGGGTCACGAACACCATGTATTAGAAGTTGATAATAGTATTAATACATAAATTAGTTGAAGAATTATAAAAAAATAAGTTCACATATGTGTAGACATATGGTACACAAGTGCAGATACCAACACTTGTGGTTTGTATTTAAGTAATAGATCTTGTGTAGGGTGATTTATTTTGTTTTTCTAAGAAAACCCTAAAACTTTTAGACCTCAGCAATTTGTGAGGTGTTGCAGCAACATTTCGGTAGCCCGCGCAGCTAACCCATGCACTTAATGGCTCGCTCGTTTTTCGGTGGTGCCTTAGCGAACCATTCTTGCAGGACAGCCCCCCTTCATGCCCTGCCCTACCATTCCACCATCCGTACCCCGCTGCCCACCAACCCTTCCCCACCGCACTTTCCCGCACTCCTGAGTTTCGGCCATTTTGTTTTTTTTTAATCCTCCATTATTTTTTAGCGGCAAGTGAGAGCAACGGCTAGGAGGGCGGTATGTACATAGTACATTCGGGGCTCTTCATACACGATCATGTGTAAATTAAACCTCTACCAACAATATTTTACAAAATTGGAATTCATTATACATTATGAAAATCGATATGAACAATTTGATGAAAGCTTTTTTTTTATATTCTCATCTCATTTCTCTATTTCCAAAAAAATATCCAGCTGTCTTCATTTATTGATTGTTATAGATAAGATGTGTAGAACTCTGTTTTCGAAATGTTTATTTATTTACGCTAAAAAAATGTTATAATACTATTGTTGAAATTTCAAGTTTTTATTTCATTTTGAGTATAAAGTCTTACAGCTGTAAATATTGAAAATGAAGAACAATGTTCGCTCTTTTTCTTTTAAAAGATCACTAAAACTCAAGACTTGTTCATGTAGAAAAAAAAATATTCTGCAATAGGATTAAGTATGATCTGAATAGAAGAAAGATGCGAGATAATTTTCATACTATTTTCACCCAGAAATAAAAAAAACGGAATGCCTCAAGGAAGTCACTATGGGCCCATTTTATTGTGTTCATATTCGAATCTTGAACAGTTGGCTGTTTTATTCACACTTTTATATTTTAATTGTATTCAAATGTCAAAATCAGTAGCGAATGGAGATAATCATTACAAATGAAACTATGCAGCTCGATTAAAATGAAGACCGCGTTGAGGGCATCGCGTAAAAGGATACCGTCTGTAGATGTCTGCGGCCAGGTACAACAACAAGAGATGTGAAAAATATTTCGGCAAATGGTCCCCCTGCCACTCGTAGCGCGCTCAGTACGCGGCGGGCCGAGCATAGGTTTGGTTAGATTTTTTCACTAGCTACGGCTGCAAACTGTCCACTATCAACCCGGATGCGCGCGCACACTCAAATTCGGGAGCGCGCCGAAACTTTCAAAATTTCATCAAATTTGATATCGCGTTCCAAATTCTAAATTTCATTCTAATTCGACATCATGCTCTGAATTCAAATTTTTATTCTAATTCAAAATAACGTTCCGAACACAAAATTTTTATTTATTAAAACATCATGTTCCAAATTCAATACTTAACTTTAGCATAGACAATACAATTGAATTTTTAAATAAAATCTATCGTTTAAATTTCTTAAACTACTTTTTTTAATACTTGTAATAGAAATATTACATTATCTTACCTTATTTTTTTCCAAACTAGTTTTAGAAATTGTTAATCATTTTAAATATTGTTTTATTACTATATTTTTCCTTTTTTCAGACACGGCGATTCGTTTTTTTTTTTGAGATTATTTTCTAAAATGTGATTTTTTAAATATTTTTTATCTTCAACCAAATTTCGGTCAAAAAGTCAGCAAGATCCGTGTATATTTAGTACGACGAGGCGTCTTCCTAACCCAAGGCCAAATTGAACTTTCTCCGAAACACGTCAGCGAAATATGAAGTGCAATAAGCGATTCCAATTTGTGAAGTTTTTCATTTATGTATTTTATAGTTAATATATGACATTTTTTCATATACATTTCAACACTTTGTGACAAAAACAGTATTATTGTGAACAACAGTCCAGATTCAAGAAAATAAAAGGTGAGTCATATTTTTCCTATTTATTTTCTCTCATTGCCGTTCAAAACAGGTTGTGGTTAATTTTGACATTTTTGAATTGATAGACAGATCTTTCAAATATTGTTTAAAAAAAATTTAAAACTCCGCATTTTTTTTTTTCAATTTCAGTTATCACCACGTCACTTTTCTGTGTACTAATTCATTTGTCATTTTTTTTATATCAAATATAAAATGTATTAATTATAAGAGATTATAAATATCTTTCGACTCCTCAAACAACGTACATATTCTTCATATCGATAGTTTTCCCATAAAGAAAATAGTCTTTCCAACATTAAAACCTAGGTATTATGTCTATTTTTTACTTCTAGAAGTCACCAATGCTGAATATATTTCTGAATCAAACGAAAAAACAATTGATTCGACCGAAAATACACTTTATTTACTACATTAGTTTCAAAGTATCGCCAGCTTTACTATAATTTATATTATTTCTTAAAATTATTCGTAAAATACGTTTATAAATTAAATTTCATTAAACTTTGAAATCCACTGATTATTTTCGGTGAAATCTAATTTGCTTACAAAATACAAACTTTTTTTAACTTGTTTAAATACATTTGACCTACGTACAGCGAACTAAAACAACAATCATTAAAAATACAACTTGACGGTACAAATATTTATTCAACTTCAAATAACCGTGCGTTAAAATACTATATTTTACTCTACTCTACGCCAGCCGCTACAAAAAAGCGCCTTACTACGTTCCCGCCAAATACTAGAAGTCCATTTATCTATGAGCAAATAGTAAAGCTCCTGCTACACTCTATGACAAGGCCGTTTTCACGCCGCTGCGAGCGATGTGTAGACGCCCACACTGATTACCTTCGCTTTACCGTAGCTTAAGTTTTCTCTATAGCCTCGTGCTAGATTCAACAAGTCGCCAATTTGTGTACGAAACTCCTTGAAAATGTAATATTTTCACAATTTTGCAAAAGACGCTCAACGTTGTTGTTATTTCTTAATTGAAATACAAATTATTTACAACAAAATATTTATATCCCAAAATGTACAACATTCTTGCGTGTTTTTGTAATATTCGCTGAAAATAAAACTGTTGTTTTAATTGAGTGAGTCAGTGTTGAATGTTTTTAACGGAAATCGGTTTGCAGTAGAAATAACGGTAAAATAAACAATTTTGTTATATTTTCAGAAAGATGATTTCAAAAATAATCAAAGCATTTCAATTGTTGGTGTGTTTGGGAGTGTTTTTATTATTACGTAGGTATGAAATGTCTATTTTATACAAAAAAATGCTACAATGGAATAATCATTATTGATAAACAAGTACAATCATAAATGATTTGTAGAAAAAATACTATTTTTAATTTTAGAGTGTGATCGCCATTTTTAATTTCTAATTTTTATTATTTCAAAGCAAAAGGTTAGACAACATGAAGAGAAAAAATATCAAGTAATGCAACTTAATCTCTTTTTTTGTAAATCAAATAGGTTACATTTTTTTAATGCTATATATAGGCATGATGTTTATGTATTAATGTATAAATTTCAAAACTCATATTTTTTCTTTTAAAATGGCTTAAATAAATGCCAATTATAACAGTCAGATTTTTTTTGCCATCGGCTTGAGAATGAAAGGTGCAACGCCATTGCAACGTCAGCCATCATTTTATCTATCTCAACACGGTAACAACTCTAAAAACATTTTTAACTAATTAAAAACCGAATACATTTTGTTCTTTAAAAAACTACTTTTATGTTTGAGTAGAAAGCCACAATAACGTAACCTCCATTTCTAAGTAAAGGAATTCTTCTCTCGATTCGATGACAACAAAAAAATGTTCTCATCTATAGTTTTCACGTATGATACACGACTTTTGAACAAGTTGGTCAGAAGAAATCGTTTATAGTAATAAGATCACGGATTTTTTAAATACACAATGATAGTGTCAAAAATAATTTGAAAAACATACATCAAAGAGATACTGAGTACCTATACATCAAATTAGGAATAATTGATTTACTTCAAAAATGTATTACTTAGTTTCTAAAGTTTCTTATAATTTCATTCAGTTACTATTCGTTTTTGTTCCAATATTACCTAGAGTATATCATAAAATAGGTTCTAATTGATTTTGATAAATTTAATGAAAATGAGATTGGGAGGGTATCGATATATTTTTTCGTTTCTACCTCGTGGTCATTGATATCACAATAAATCTCGAGGAAAGTAGCATTCAATGTTTTTTTTTCTAATTGATCGATTTTTATCGTATTTCATTACAATCTGTTTAAAGAGAGTTTTGGATTTAGCGACAAATTAAAATACTCTAAAAACATTAATTATTGTTCAATTTTGCCATATATTTAAGGTGCCGGATCGTTTTATCTTCTACTATTTGACCACGTCATTATTCTTACAAGAGTTTTAAAGAGAAAGGAAGATTAAATTAACCATCGCAATTTCGCTAAATATAGAAAATCTTCATTTGAATTGTTTCTTTATTACACTTTCGTTGTACGCAGTATGATCTATCAATTTATTCTAATCAACCAGAAAGTTGTTAAAATGACTTGAAGAAAAAACAGACTGGATTTTTTTTAAATACCTAAATTATAATGGGAATCAAACCCGCAAACTCATAGTTGAGATACAGGTGGTTTACTAACTAGGTTACTTCGGAGATTGGATTTTTATCCAATCCCCATCAAGTATTATCTCACAATTCTTCGATTTATATCGGTTTTACAAATTTTTAGTATACACATTTTTTTTCTAAATTGAACAATGTCATGCCCATTATTATACCGATCAATTACCATATTCTTTAAAAAATATTTATTTTATTAGATACTCACCAAATTGTATAATATTTTGACGTTGCTTTATCTAGCAATTTATTTAACTGATAATAATTATATGGGCTGGTCGATTCAGCATTGAGGCTCCAATAATTGAATGAATTAAAACTACATGATAGGATTAATATAAAACTGACTATTTTTTCAATAACGCTGTTAAAATGCATGCACTAAGAAGAAGACATGGGGTAACAATGCATGTGAACTTAAGACTAAAGTGCTGAGCAATATGAAGTATAGCATTCTGTGATTGTATGGTACCCTTCAAATAAATTGAAGAGCATGGCCAGGAGACAACAACGTTCTGGTTAATCAAATCTTTGGATTAAAACCTCTAGAGTAGGCACATACCTCGCAGTTCATCATTGCACGTATTAGTAATACTAGCACATGTGAAAATACAGCAATACTTGTACACATCTAGCACACGTGAGTATGGTTACCAGACGAACTCTTATCAGACTGGGAGCTTTTTTTCAAACCTGAAACCCCCGACTGGAATTCCAGGATCTTTTCAACTATGCCACGGAGATCGACCACAGAGATATTGCAACATGCGAAACTTCACAGTTAAATAAAATACAAAATGACTAAATATTGATGACCTCCGTGGTGTAGTTGTTAAGACGTCGGACATTGAATCGAGGGTTTCGGGTTCGACTCCCGATGAAACCTGAAAAAGTAGAAATAAAGTATCCTAGTCTGGTAACATTTCATCGAGTTACAATACTGGCGTGCGCTAGATGAGCACGGTAGTATTGCTGAAACGTGTGATGACGAACTGCGAGCTCCGTGCCTATTGCAGTGGTTCTTAACCCAAAGGCTCGATTGACGAATAAATTCCCATCCACGCTATTCAATATGTTTTGAGGGATACCATACGAATGAATGAATAAAAAATCAAATAAGTGAAATATGGTTTTAACATGTATGAACAACAGAACATAATCTGCTGAATCCCTCCAATTATAATATATGAAAATTTTACCTTGAATATCTCACCTAACCGAGTTTTGCGAAACCATCGCTAACTAATATGCGAGAAAGGACTTATGGCGCAATAAACCTTGGATCAGCTCCTTATTTGTGGCGTATATTAAGTATTAAACGTGTTTGTTTAAATTCTTACATCAAACAGAAATCGCCATTGAATATATTTAATCTTCATCAATTACAAATTATCCGACTGGATATTAATTTTCGAGACTTATTTTTTATGATTAATGCGAAAGAAAATTCTGAGCATGCGCAATACTGCATTATACAAATTAAATTCAACCAACGTCCACCGAGACACTCGTACCCTCAACATTTTGATGCTTATGAATATTTTTGAAACATTTACCTTTATTCATAGTAAACATATATTTTAACGTTAAGTTATAAAATATTTTTTATATTTTTTTTACTCACTATTGAGTTGTCCGGAATATCACAGATTGGGCTGTCCGGAATGTAGTAAGAATGCTAAAAAAATATCATATGTTCCATTGTAGAGTTCTGTTAAGGCCGAGCCATATTTGTTTTTTTTTTGTCTCATTTAAAATTATTTATTCCTTCACATTTCATACAAAATTACATTAAAAGATACAACAAATTTTATTTGAGAAATATGAGAACATATTTTTTTGTTTTTTTTTTTTATTTATGACAAGAAATTTTATGAATACATAATATGTGAAAAAACAACAGGTAATTTCGATGTGGACACAAAATTTTAAAAGATCTTGGCATACTGCTTTTCATTTGTCGTGTCCCCGGTAAACAAGGATTTTGCCTGTATCTTACTGAGGACAATACTTTACTTAATACATTGTCAAACAAAAGAAACAAATAATTGAAAAAAATAAACATAAGGAAACAATTTTATTTTTTTATCGAATAAAAACTACATTAGAAGTATTGCCTACTTGGAGAGGAGAAAAAATATCAAACAAATTTGTCTCGAATAAGTTGATATCAATACCTGTTTCCAAATCGACGCATCGACCCTAAACACCTTTACAGTTTTTAATAGGCTCTATATGTCTATGTTTTATTTCATCAGCGTTATGTTGAACGATTTAGAACAGTCCAAATTTTGGAATTTACAAAGTTATTCTTATAATCATCGTTTCAATTGTACCATATACTTGTATTATTTTGTTGAAAACTAAGTTATAAAGGCGCTAAACAACCTTTTTATCCTGTTGAACTGAAAAAGAGTATATTTTTTCCCCCAAATTGTTTAAACATCACGATTACCCCACAATTATGTCACGTTGAAGAAAAAATTACATAATGAGTATATTTTTTCCTGTAGTTATTCAAATAACTCTGAGATCACTTTGTGGAACTCCGTAATTAATTTAATATTAAAACATGGTTACTTAGTCATATTCCACTTTATTTATTGCAAATCACTTGAATCTGATTTTTTTCTCAGTGCGACTACCAAAGTATAAAAAATAATAAAGAAACTACAAACAATTCTTAAATTTTCCAAATTAACGCTCATTGTTTAAGCTAAACAAACTACTTACAATTCTTAAACTTTCAAATAAACGCTCATTGTTCAAGCTAAATAAACTGCTTACAATTCTTAAACTTTCAAATTAACGTTCATTGTTCAAGCTAAACAAACTACTTACAATTCTTAAACTTTCAAATTAACGCTCATTGCTCATCATAAAATTCTTGAGTTTGACCAAACAAAGCTTTTCTTACACATTTTGAACATAATTTAAAACACTCAACTTTCAAAAGTTTGTATTTTATTTTAAGGTGAAAGTTTGAACATCTCGGTTGGTTAGGGTGCAGGCGCCAGTATTGAGGTTCAGCGCACTGCTAAAGAAAAATGCCGGCAATCTCCAATTTGCATATTGCATTTGACTTTTTTTTAATATGCATAAATATATTGATAGAAGTTGTCGCAATGCTTTGTGGTTTTTTTCTAACACAATCAATACGCCAGACAGTCTGGTAGAAGTATTTTACATTTATGGACAAACTAATGAAAAACGCGAATGACCCATAATTGGGAATGTCTTATGGTCTACGAGCAAACTTATTGGATACTATTTTTTTAAATTTCAATGATCAATTGTATGTAAATATAATCATAAATCATGACTATATTAACTTTTCAAATATTTTATCGAGAACCAAAGATTTTTCAGTTATATAAGGTCTTTCGAAATCTTATGCAGTGTGATTTGGCTTACGAGACTGACGATTCGAAAACGTTCCAGTTTCCATCTTCAGGGATTGTGTGTAATCCAGTTATGACGAAGTTTATTACAAACTAGCCCTGAAGATGAAAACTGCAACGTTCCCTAAATGTCAGCATCATGAGTCGACAAGTAGTACAACACTCCGACAGACTTTATACAACTGATTGGAAAACCCGCAAAAGCTTCAAAACATATTATTTAAACGTTATTTTCGTCGTTGAATTAGCTCACTTTCGAACATAGAATATTTATGCCATATACCTAACTAAGAGGATAAAATATATTTAAATTACATTAAATAACAGTCAACTCCGTGATACGATGTATACTTTAAAATATAGTTCTGAAAACCATTAAAAACTATACATATGTCTTTTTTAAGAATAGTTTTAATTTTAAATGAGTGAATAAATATTTATTGATTTTCTCCAAACACATTTATTATTGCAATCGAAACACTAAACAACAAAGGCTTAAGTATCAAATTTAACGATTTCAATTTCTGGTTAAATCAATATAGAAAATGTAAAAGAAAAAAAAATTAAGTTTTTAGTGACATTTACGATGTAAAAATTGTACATGCATATTTCAATTCAACGGGTTTCTATACTATTATATTTTTCCTAAAACCCTTTTAACACAATAAAATGTAAGGTAATAATTAGATAACTTCATTTTAAATATATATTTATATGAGTAAAATCTACATAATCTCTTGGCAGACTGGGAGAGTGAAATTGTCAAGAAGAAAATCTAAAATGCTTCAGAAGCCAAGAATCCTCGTTGTTGTCGCATTTCAACCCTGAGACAGATCACTCCCAATCGTCCTTCCATCTTTTCCAAGGTTTTTCAAGAATGCGGTTACCGATAGGTTTCCCATCTATCGCCATGTGTTTTACTCGGGTCATTCGTTCTACGTATGAATATCAATATCTAGGAAGCTAAAGATATTAAAAAATCGTATGTCAAACGGAACTTCATATGATATCCGAATAGTCTTATATATTATTAGAACTGAAATACGGTTCGTATACAAAGAAAGTCTTTAAATTGCCAAAACAATTAAACACATTTTAAATAATGAGTGACAGTTGTCACTGCAGATGCATGCGAGGCGCCATCGGTTGAGTTCACCGCACTCCCTACCCAGGCGCCGTCCACCGCCTGATTTGCATACTGCATTTGGCTTTCTGTTTTTTTTTTCAATACCTACACACATCGCTGAATGCATGACTGTGGTTGCATTTATCTAATTCAGCACATGCAGGTGCAAACTTTCACCAACGGGACGACAGTTTTAAAATTAATAACTTTTTACCTACTTTCATAACACGATTTTTTTTTAACAATTTTGAATATCAATACGTCTATCATTTTGTTTAAATCAATAAAAAGAAATCAGTTTTAACAAAACAAAAATACAAGTAACTGAGATTGAATAAATACAAGTAAAGGAGATTGAATAAATACAAATAACGAATATTGAATACATATAAATAACGGAGATTCAACAAATACTACAAAATTGTTCTAAAATTTGACAAAACTTCAGTTAGAAATTATATCTATTATATGTGTATCAACCAAAATTTCGATGACCGAACACTACGACATGCTTGTATGAGATTCTTTAAATCGATTGCTGTGGCTAGCAATACCAAGCCACAACAAACGATCTCCGTGTTCAAGTTGATAAGACGCTGAACTTCAAGGCTTCCAGTTGGGAAATCAGTATAGTAAAATATTGTAGTTCGCTAGGTAATAATACTCGCTTACGATAGACGTATTTAAGATAATTCGGTGATTCTAAAGCCCGAAAGCTTGATTGATGGAGACAAAAACTATGTTGTCTCCCTGCCACACTCCTCACTATATCCAATGCCAGTTCGGAAGTATTACACCATATGAAAGAATGAGGGAATATGAATCGACATCGATAACTTCTAAGAGCTTTGAAAATCACACCCACTTTCACCACAGTTATTACGAAGTTCTAACACATACTCGTACATTTCAAATATGTTTTTATTACACTTACCACCATATTAGTGTAAAGTAGTATTATTTTCATCTTAATTACTTAGAAGTCAAATAAATATCGAACTATACTTGTAGTTGCTAAAAAAAAACAATCTTAAACAACATCATTGATTGACCAAGAACCCAACCATGTTCCAAGTTTTAGTGTTTCGTTTGATATTACGTTTGGAAGTCGAACACACTTGTTTCTATTCTAACACTCTAATCATTACATTCGGAAAAAACGGGATGTCACAAAACACGTGCATCTAAATCTGTCCAAGAGTAGTAGCTAGTCCTTAGTGGGCGATAAAACAGCGCAGCTATTGGCCAGTTTCCAGTCAGCATTCTTAATACATAACCCAACCACCTACAGCGTCTCATTCGTACACCCAAAGGTGTATCGTACAAATCAGAAACTAAGTATTTTAACATGTGTCGACCACTAAAATCCAAAAGTTTCCAGCTTGAACAGCGTGTATGGACATATACTGCTTATTTATTGTCATTTTTATGTATCATACTCGTAGTTTTACATTACCAGAAGGGTGAGAGGAGGAGAGATGATTTGAACATGTACTTTTTGCGATTTACCATATATTACTGCTTATTTATTATCATTTTTATATTATACAATAGTTTATGTCTTCAAGAGAGTGGGTCGAAAAGTGTCTGGTATCCTTGTGGCCACTCTCGCCCTCCTAATGGTGGGGGTGTTTCTCGGCTGGGAATGTGTTGTGGGATGGGCGCAGATATTTGAGTGGCTTCTTTCCCTCTTGAATGTATGTGTGACTACGGAATACATGCCATATTGCATTTTGTATGCTATTTTATATATATTATATATTATATACGTGCATACTATGTTGATGTCTATAAATCTATACTCGTATTTATTTATTTATATCATACATAGAATTGTTTAATAACCTTAACCTTCTCTATATTGGTTTTCGCGTGTGGAACGGATGGCGAATACCAGAATACAACACATAGCGATGCTCGGGACATATATTCTCCTAGGAAAAAGTCCGACAAGATGGAAGGACAGTTGAGTGTCAACGTCTCAGGACCGAAATGCGATAACAACGATGTTTTTTTTAATTCTAAAGGATTCTTTACATTTTCTTCCTAAAAATTTAACTCTGAAAGTCTGTCAATAGAAGAATTATCTCATATAAATAAATAAACGTGAAAAATGAAGTTATCTAAACAGTGTCTTGCTTTCTCTTATATTAAAGCGATTTTTAGGAAAATAATACCAAAACCCTTTCGAATATATATTTTTTACTTTCAATTAACCTGTAAGTGTTTCATATAAAAAAATACATTTTCCGCCAAATAAGAACCAAAAAAAATTATGCTAGATTCTTAGATAATGATTTTAAAACTAGATATACATATTTGATCTCATATAAAATAGACGGGATTAATGCATAAAGAATCCTTGGGTGTGATAAATAGATCTTTGTATTCTCACACTACTGCAGACGTACTCCGTGACATTGGGGATGGCAGCACCGTTGCAGATAGTGCAGTGGTCCTTGCCTATCTAGAGGTGAGCGACATTAGTATGCAAGGAGCAGGTTTTTTTCTGATTAGATATACATGCACCATACTCGCCTACAAAGGTCTGATGAATTCCAGTTTTTATACATTCATTATCATTCAAATTAAGTGCATCGCTGTAATTGCACGTGGCAAATATGTTTTATTTGCTTGGAACTTACTTTTATAGCGGAGTCAAAATGAAAAGTTTTACTAATTGCTGGTACATTTCAAAAATGTATTTTTTTTTATTATGGATTTTATGTTCTCTCTGTTTTTGAAGCTAAAAGCATGTTGTATCACAGATTGGAAATTTATAAATGAACATTTTTTGTTTAGCATTAAGAAGTATTATTTGACATGTATTCGTAATAAAATAATTTTTAACTATCATGTCCATACAGATAACGGTTTTTTTTAATAGAAATGTTGAATGACATATTCGATTCTCTTTAAGCTTTGCATCATCGATTTCTTGATGATTTTGACCTAATAAAAAAAAATTGACCCTTAAGAAAGAAAAGTAAAGTCTACCTTCATAAGACACTAAACTGATTTTAAAGAGAAAAATAATGTATATAAAATTTACAAATTTATTAACTGATACATATATACATACCATCACGTCACGTTTCTTTCGAGATAGACAGAGAAGACAGATCTCCACACTCATTTTATTCACGTACAAATCCTTTGTCCCTTTATGATCTACGAGTATATATCGTGTTATATATCATACACGCTGTTTTCTTTCCCTTTGTTTTTATATTTTCCTCAGTTAAAAAAAATCTAATTATTTTCTTTCATTTTTCCTTACTCCAGCTCTTCCTCGATCTCCATCAAGTAAAGGCGTACAAATTTATTTTCAGTTTACACAAATTGATTAAGAAAATTAATATAACATACACATCGGTTGTTAATAGCAAGCAAATAAGTGGCACACAAAGTAAAAAATAAGGGTACAAATTGATTTCATTCGGACAGAGCAGACGGAAGACAGAGAAGTGTGTGAAATTTATGAGTTGTAACAAAATGAGGGTAAAAAATATTTATTATAGTTTTATTAAGATTGAGATTTTCCTTTTAAAGAATACCATCCCCCGTTTCTCTGGGATAGGGACAGAACGCTGGACTTTCCTATCTAGACAAAACACCTCGCACCATTGATTTCTCTTCCTTTTAACTTTTTCTTTTTTCAAAATATCATTAATTCTATCCAATCATACTTTCCTTTTCGACTTCACAAAAAATATATATGCCGTAATAGTATGTATGTATAGAATATTAATTATCTAGTAGAGGTAAATCGAGTGGACAGACCGAATAAAGATCGATCGTTTGGTGTGACTTGTCAAATAGCATAAAATAAACTTGCTCTAAAGTATAGTTTATTTGATGGCAAAGAGGCACTCAAGAGGATTTTTAATTCACACTATTTGAGCGAAGTTAAATTGAAACGAAGTCGTCCTTGTGTCGCTAAATGACCCAAGTGAACGATGATTTGGGGTCAGTAAATGGTGTCATTGTATTAAAAATGTACACAATAACTTTGATTGATTCACAAGGCTTAAATTTTCCATTACTGATTTACTTTCCTCGAATAAATGCAAACATTACTCTATTGTTCATGCAATTGACAAGTGAATTTACAAAAGTGAACTCACAAATACTAAATCCTTGGCAGTTGTTAAACTGACTCATTGCTTTTGTTCGCCGCCAGAAGGCTAGCTGTGTTTTCAGCATTTATTATTTATTAAAAAGAAAGGACCTTGCAAAATCACACCGCTCTAAAGGTATTATTTGCAGTTCTTGACGGTGACATTTTAATAATACTTGTGCAAGGATTGATGAGTTCGGTGTTGCTCGTTTTGTTTCTTAATATTTTTTCTTAAAAAATATAAATATACATATATCGTCGTCGAAGTAGTTATTTTAAGCCTGTAATCAATGGGATTTTTATTGATTATTTTTTCCTAAAAATAAGTTTTTTTAATTAATACTTCGCAGAGAAATTTAAATATACACGTACGATAAACTGAGTGAATCAGCAAATCTAAGATTTAATATGGAATTTAAGACTTATATATTTACATTGTTTAGAATTAATGTTTTTAATTTTTTAATCAATATTTTTTTTATGTTAAGAATTCAATTATTCCAATTGATGAGAGATTGAAATATATTTGACTCAAATGAATAGTTCAAAAATTATCGAAATATAATTTAATTGATATTCATGAAGCGGTTTATTCACTGGTTTTAAATATAACGGAGATGCGACACAATAGCAAATCCTCAACTATTTTCAACACTTCCTTTTTATATATTTCTGCGGTTTCGTTTGGAGCTCTTTTAAATATTTATTATTCCAAACACACATCGTTATTCATAGAAATTTACTTATCATTCGAGACATAGACGCGTGAAATATCTATGAATCAATTTTTTTTTATTTTTGGAAATGAATGAGGAAAAATTTAACTATAATTTATTTGTGTTAATATTGTCATCCTAGAAGATCATAGACGTGACTGAATTGAACTATACTCGTGTAATAAAGATTAAGCATATTTTAATAAAGATTTTGTGATATATCATACAACCATACTTCATTTTATTTTCCTTACTCTCAGCTTATTTTTTTTTGTAATTCGCTACTATCAAGAACAGCAGTTTCGATTTCCGAATAAGAGCTTCCTTAAAGAGACTCTTTTTTCTAAACGGATCGATATAAATAGTCATTTTATTATGATTACTAAATATATTTTATTTGCAGAGTTCGTGGTTACTTGATTATTTTAATTCTAGATTAAATTCTTTCTTCTTACTGTTGAACGCTCGATGTTTAAAACCAATATGAACTTGGTTCTGAGACTAACACGCCAAACATAATGAAAACATCACGGGTTTGAAACCCGCCAATTGAACTTGGTTCTGAGACTAACACGCCAAACATAATGAAAACGTCACCGGTTTGAAACCCGCCAATTGAACTTGGTTCTGAGACTAACACGCCAAACATAATGAAAACATCACCGGTTTGAAATCCGCCAATTGAACTTGGTTCTGAGAGTAACACGCCAAACATAATGAAAACATCACCGGTTTGAAACCCACCAATTGAACTTGGTTCTGAGACTTACACGCCAAACATAATGAAAACATCACCGGTTTGAAACCCGCCAATTAACAACTACACTTGGATCGCACAAGCATGGTTCCCGCATATTCTTTTAATAAGTTAAGATACCGTTAATTTTGTTCATATTATACGATCAGGAGACCTAATTTATAAAACACCTATCCTCACTTTTATCTTGATAACTAGGCCACCAAGTTTTACTTGACGCAAAATGACAGGAACATATTTTTAACTTTTTAGAAACCGTTATCTCAAATATGGCGAAAAAAAATATTATATTCAGGTAACCAACTGATTTTTTTTTTCAATTGAATGGTTCTTTCAGACTATAAAGTAATACAAGTATCTTAGGCAGAAGTATGGTAGGACCCCCTTAAATGTTAGGGAGAAGTACATTAAACGGTCACCGTAGTTGAATATTAGTGAAGTTGATGTTTATGTATTTTAGTTATTAGAAATGGTTACAATTAACCATGATTTATTGTAATTTTAATTCGTCTTAAAAATAATTATAAAAGGGCAATTTATATAGTGCCGTTAAGAGACCAAACTCTTTTCATGGGCGATCTAACACTAGATTCGAACCCACTGATAAATGTTGACAAGACCACCTAAAAATGATTATCTATAAATGCTTCCTAAAGCTACACACGTTACATATATATCTAACACTAGGAGGCAAACCATTCCACACATCAGGACCAGCAACAGCGAAAGCTCTATCATAATACCCCACGCAATTGGATTGATTTGAAACAACCAATTTAATAGATGATGAAGAAGTCGACCTTTTTGTTGAACTTCCTTCAGACACAGATTCGAAATGTACAATAGAGACATCCCATTAAAGGACTTGAATATATTTATTTAACATTTTTATTGCAAATACAATATGGCAGGTTTATTGCCAGGCGGCAATCTCTTCCAGCCACTCAGACAAAAGTAAATTAACCAAGTTACATGGTCGCATAAATCATTAAAATGACTATCCATCCCCACAAAATCCATGAACACATACGTGAGCATACGCCCACAAACCCCGCAAAGACGGACAATCACCCGAATATTCCTTTTTATATTAAGTTAGATATCATCAATCAAAGGAAAAGGAAGGGATGATGGAGAGGAAAGGAAAGAAAAATCAGGAGTGAAACGCGTTATATTACTGACTAGAAATTAAGAGTTTCTTCAGTCGCATCTTAAAGCATGCTATGGACGGAGTGAGTCTAACATTGGTTTGTAACTAATTCCAGAGTCTCACTGCATGGACAGTAAATGGCGACGCAAAAAAAAAAGAGGAGCGGTGAACTGGAAAGGCCAATAAACAATCTCTGTTTAAGCGTAGTGTTAATCCATGTTCGGAAAGACGCTGAAATTTTTCGGCGAGATAAGAGAAGGCGGCAAGACAGTTAAGGATATTATACAATATACTATAAGCTAGTGTAATAGTCTCGTTCTTAAAAAAATATATGAAAGGTTACTAGTTAAACTCGAAATATAATTCTAACATCTCTTCGAATTTGCCTTCAAATTGCAATCCTTTTATATTACATATGGACGTTTTGTATTACTGGTACTGGTATAACACTGAATGAGTCGAAAAGTTATGATAGGAACTGCAACAAATATAAGTGACCAACAAATCAAATCAACATCACAAACAAAAGACAGAGATGTTAAGAAACAAATGGATCTTATGGCAAATTAAATATAAAAGTACTCAAAAGTCTTACTAAGGCCTTATCCAAGTAACGTTTTAGTATGCAAATAGAGAATTTTGTACAATTTTCTCAAGTGCAACAAATGCATGCACGGCGATGCGTTTTTTGAATTGCAATTATATTGACAAACACATTTGCTGCACTTACATTGTACGTGCAAGTGTTTTCGGTCAAATTTATTGACCAAACATTCTTTGATGCCATGGTCTTAATAAGTTACCTGAACGATTTGCATGTGAATGAATACGTGTTAAAAATATCAAGATCATAAAAAATGATAATGCATTAATATGTACATATATCGGACTGCATAATTTATTGATTTCATCCATATAGCTGATTTCTCGGTTAAACATTTTTTATTTTTATTTTAGAACTTAGCTTTGATCTAGCAAGTTATATTGTATATACCTTAGCTATCTTCTCACGATGACTTATCCATAATTATAAGTAGTGGATATGGAAAGAAGCATTTTTTTCGTACTCGTATTATAAAAGTTTTTTTTAAAAGCGCTTATTATTGTTTGCTAAATAGTGCTATAAGAACTTATGATAAGCAGCTTGTAAGCAACGGATATTCTTTTTATCAAATAACATTTATTGTTCTAACTTTTTTCAGTACTATTATCACCCTAAAGGTGTAAATAAGCTTTATTCTGGGGAAATTCCCATTATAAATATATCAATTACATATTTTATCAATTGACAAATTGAACCCCAATGCGAACCCTTTCGGTGTAAGTTTGAATTGGTATAATAGTTTGACTAGGTATTTATTTACGGTGTCAAAGGATAAGGTGCGATATAAAGCCGACACCTGTTGGACGCCTGATCCCAACATGATGTACGGGTCCTTTCTGGGTTGTTGTACCGTGAGCGTATACTTAAGGCCGTTGGTCACGATACATAAATCTTTTGGAATGTGCCAAGTTTAATATTATTAAAGATCACTTTAGAACACGCTCTAAAATAGTTAAAATTGCATAGGTAAAGAAAAAAAAAAGCTAAATATACTAAAAAAATATTGTTTACCCCTATGTTGTATACGGTACGGATTTATTACCATAAAGCAATATTGTTTAACCAACCAGAAATTTGGTAAATGAAAACTTGTCTGGAATATTTTTTTTTTTGAAATTGGGTAATAATAATAAAAAGGCAATTTATATAGCGCCGTATAGAGAGCTGACTCTCCTCATGGACGCTTCACCTAGGGATTCGAAATTACTATTTTGACAGAATAAAATATTACAAAACAAATACATAGATACGTTAAGTGTAAAAATAGGATGCTAACAGGAGCCTCCGGCCGTTAAATTAGGTACCAGCTTCTGCATATGTTCAGAAAAACATATTTGGTAAAAAACCACAGAAAACTCACAAAGGGTAGATGAACTACAAAGAAACATAGATCATGTATTTAAGTGTAGTGTAGTATATGTGTGAGACCGTATATGTGTACAGTTTACTTCATCGAATGGGTATATTAAATCATATTGTATAAATAAAATATATTAGCCTGTTTTCCTTATTCTTTATAGTGTCACTGCTATTTTAAAAGAATATAATTTATTAATTCCAAACAGAAAAATGAATCCATATGACATTAGAAAACATTATTACATTTCAAAACAAATAAACTGTCGAAACTGTGAGGTTTAATATGTATAAAGAAACTTTTGTTTTTCATGAAAATAAGCAAAATAACTGACCTTTTCTTCCCTAACGCAAAACTTCATAGTGTTCGCGTAACCAAGTAGAAGGGTAAGGGTAAGACGTAAGTCGGACACCTGTTGAGCGTTTGACCCCGGGGTGATGAATGCTCCCCGCCCGTCGCGCCGGGGTATTGTGCTTTAAGCTGCGAGCCCGATACCATAAGTCCTTACATCGTGTAAGTGTGATGAGTCTGCTCACATGCGGGTATGTGCTGACTCTTAATATTCGATTTACACTCGCTTCAACTACGCGACCTCTCTTATTCGCGGCTAGTATTTTTTGTTTTTTTTTAAACTATGTGTTTATCTACTTTAATCTTATTATCGAATTTAATAATTTTACTTTTTTTTATTTTATATTAAAAAATTATAATGTCGAAAATTTTGAATAATAACAGAGTTTGTTTGTGCCAATAGTAAATAACTGAAAGATCAATATGAGTATTTAAATTTCAAATGCTCACTGAAATACTTAGTTGGAAATTTTGGCAACTTGTGGCACGCTTATTTGTTCATACAACCGCATACATTTTTGTACATAAAATTTTACGTAGTCAGTTTTTACGTTTTTTGACTTTTTTACTAAAATTAGTCTTTATAAGTACTATTAAGTGCCCAAAAACATAATCATAACCTTTACTACACCAAAAAATATACTTTTTAGTGTATTAACTGACAGCGTTGCGGATAAAAATGTAAAATACTCGAAATGAAAAGATATGTTACATATACAAAAACAATCGGGTATGCAAAAAAAAAGCATTTTTTGTTATGATTGGTGTCTCAACCAATAAATATATTCTTTTAATATGTTTTAAGTATGTTTTAATAACAATAAAATTCTACTCTCCTAAAGTACACTCGTTTTTGCTTTTGTTTATGATATTTATCAGAAATATTATAAACAAAAAGACATCACCACGAACCCTATACTGTAGCGGGTATTATGATGTCACAACAATGTCAGTGAATCACGACGCATTTTTTCAATACTTACTGGTCACGTACAACGTTAAAAAATATTTATTTTATAGAAAATAAATTTTAAACAGTTAGATATTCAAGACCAGCTTATTTAATTTCTTACCATTTTAAATTTACTTAATAAACATTATGCACGTTAAGGGGGTAGGTTTGATAATGTATAAACATTTTTATCTTTTAGGTCAACCATTCTCAACGCAATCAATATCGAGGGCCAGGATTTAATTTTTAGGGGGCGTCGAGATGTATAGGGTTATAAGGGGGCGTTAGGACTTTCAAGGGAATTATTGCGGTATTTAATAAATGCTTCAGGGATAACAATATTAGTCTTACCGTCGGCCTCACTTCTTAATGTCGTTCGTCAACAGCTGCTTTTATTCATAGCTTTTCCTTCTTCGTGTCTTTTTGAAACGATATTTAGCGTGGTAAATTACAATAGATACTCAAAAAATAGAAATCGGATAGAAATTGAGATGTTTGATTACAAAACTATTGTACAATTGAATATAGAAAACTCGTTAAATTCATCAAGCACGAGGCTTGCATAAATACGAGTATGTTTAATCCAGATTTTATAATTGTTTTCGTAAGTAATAGTAATTGTTATATAACAACCAAAATAAATTGTTTAACAAAACAAATAAACTAACATTTTAGTACCATTCTACGCGGATTTTGCCTTTACCACTTTTTGACCACTATTCTAAGATGCCCTAAAATCCATAAAGTTAGAAATCCCTGAACTATAATCGATTATACCTTGTTTGTGGCTTATTTTTTTTAAAGAGGGTGATATTATGCAATTTGTATGATAAACGACTTTCCAGATTGGTTTTAATATTTGATACCAAAGTTTATCAAAGTAAATATCGCAAATAACGAGTTCAACAACACGCATAAACGAACTACAAGGGCGTTAGTGCGGTGCTTTCCATATTTAAGCAAAAGGGACGCTATTATTGTTGGAAAGTGACGGAATAGAATTCATCCGTGAAAACGGATGGGCTTTACACATTGTTCCTAGCTGCTGTATAATTTTATAGCGGTATTATACTATATAGGTCATAATTCCTTAATTCATTCGATTATTTCAGTGTTGCAATTGAAAATAAGCAAATAAATCTCAGTAATTTTAAATATATTTGCGATAATTTTAAAAAACTACGATCAAAAACCTTTTCGTTCACAAAAATGAAACCAACATGATCACTCTTGATTTGAATAATATTTCTCTCAGTTGAAATTTCTAACTAGCTCCATCCACTTTTTCCTCAGTCTACCTCTTCCGCGCACTTTATCAATTTCAGACATATAATATATGTTTGTTTCGTAAGTAATTCGCTATTTATTCTCTAAATTTGGCTAGTCAACTCGAGATTCTTATCTTAGTCCTACTTTATACAAACATCTCTAACAAACAGTTATCTTCTATTTGATAAAAAAAAAACATTTTAATGACAAGTATCTACGCAAGTCGTGCATTTTTACTGCATTTATCCTTTTCTTGTCCTTCCTTTTCAATGCCTAAGCTTTGCTCCATAAATCAAAGTTCCAAAAGACTTCAGCACACCAATGAGATTTTATTTATCATGTGATAAAAGAGAATTTATTCTGAAAATAAGGTACGTATAAGTGACATTTCGCTCATTTTAAGCTATGGATTAAATTATTATATAGTATCGAAAAATGTTTTTTTTTATAAAACTTAAAAATATAAACATAATACGCTGTCAAATTTATTATATTTTATTACAATACCATAGTCTATAAGAAACCTAAGGCTAAGCTAAATATGGTGCAATTTTTTTGACAGCTTCAATTTGATTACATACAAAAATCTTTTTCTGACATTTAAAGGTTAGCAAGCACAGTGGATAAAATAAATACTAGGGCATTCTCTAAAACCCCTTTTAGGATCGAATCTTGCAAACTAAAATAGTATTTAGTACAAAAATCATTTTTGTGCTAACCCTATTTCGTTTGTTTATTTATTAAATTTGGAATATAATTATAAACAAATGTCTACCTAATTAACTCGGTTCGAGAATAATACAAATATATAATATATATCAAACTGCATAAGAAAATTTAAACGCTTTTTAAAGGATTTTGGCACAGTTATATATCTTTATGTTTGTTAGTCACAAGATATAAACATTCAAAGCAGATTTAGATGTGAAAAACAATGCCTCAATTCCGTATGTTTAAAATATCAAGTCAGTTAAATAGATATTTCTTATTATTTTTTGTTCTATACAAACCCATATTTCCTAAATTATCTCAGAACATGTAAAATGTGAGTAAGGTCTTTTATACATGCATGGTTTATTCAGAAGCCAAGTGAACCAAGTCCAAAAATATTGAATTTTAGATCACTGCATGAAAGGTGTGCGAAAAGCTTTAGCTTTTAGCAGAAAATGCTTTTTGTACAAAATAAGTGTAATATACTCGTATGTACTCAATATAACACTTTTCAGAATTGCGATCACTAAAATACCGTACAAAATTAGAAGCACTAAAGTGTTTGAACGTAGTTTACTCAAAACTAACCAGAATGGACTTGGTTCAATTGGCATGTGAACGACCCACATATAAGTCCATTTTTGAAAATCCTGTTACCCTTTTCTTGCATCCATCCGGCAAAACTAAGTAAGACAAGACGCATGGATGACAGATTTCTTGGAAAATCGCCCACACCTGTTGCATGTGCAGGTAAATGGTGAAGAATGGAGGCTTGTTTTAGGGTTATGTTCCGTCTCTCGGGTCGATGTCCTGCCTGAAATCAGACAAAAGTTTTACTCGCATACTTTAAAGGGTTAACTTCATGAAAAAAAAATCTAATTACAGCTTATTGACTCAACCAACGAAAGGGGCAATGTAATACATGAGGCCTAGGGGAATAACACTGTGTGTCACTTTTTGTCAAAAAAAATAAAGTTATTTTTAACTATTAACATCGTCCGTAATGTTACATTTTCGATAACTTTTTTTATTAATTTCCACAAAATAAATATATTTTGGTTTTTATGAAAAAAAAACTATTTATTAACTTCTATTCGTACATATTTAATCATATTATCACGTCGTATCTCTGTCGGGGTAGGTACAAAGTACAAAGCGTCTGACTTTTCTATCGTGACACATATATTTCGCCCCCCCCTACATCCATACACCTTCGCACACAACTCATACGATTTCTCTGGCTTTTAAAATTCCTAACAATGAATATCGTAAAAATTCAGTTTCCGTAATGCTTGCAATATTTTTATTTGATTTTATTATGTCATCTGATATTTAATACCTATCACAATCAATTTTTATATTTAATACCACATTCAATTTCTCGATGAAAATTTGCAAGAGTTTTTCAATAAAACAGTTTTAACAACGAAGATTATTTCTGTTTAATTTATCAAATAACAATCAATTTTCGTACAATGTCAAAGCGAGGGGGAGGAAAGGAGGGAATAGTTATACCCTGGCATAATGCTTAGAGGGGTGAACATTCAGAGATCAAAAGTAATATATTTTTTTAAGTTTTCCATAATTGTGCCACACCCCGACAGCATCTAACTTTTTTTCGAATATATATAATACAATCATATTTCAATTTGATCAAAAAATACAAAATAAATTCAAATTTTTTAAAAACATTTTTTATTATACTTTATAAGGTGTGTAGAAGTTTTTAGAGCTGCAGAAAATCTTAAATTAATTAATTTTAATGTTAGATTTGACTAAAGCTTTAATTATTTTTTGTTACGATTAATAAAAGGTTAAGTTAGGCATTCACGTAGTAAGCAGTAAAACCATTTCACTAATATTAGTAAATAAAATTAAGTAATAAATATAAGCCTTCCTCATATTTCCAACTTCATTTGACGTAGAAAGGATTTCATTTAGCTAAGGAAACAACCCAACTATTCAAGTCTAGGTGGGTTCATATAACAAATACAAGGACATCTTTCAGAAACTAAAGGAACTATTTGTATTATATATAACGACATCCTGAAAATACTCGATAAGGACACGCGAGTTAAAAATACATTGTGTTCTAGTAGCTTAATAAATAAAATCAATAATTTAATAGTTCTTTTTTTTATTTTTGGTTAAACATTTTAAATTAAAGGAAAAAAATGGAATATTTGACGTATTTCATTAAATCATAAAAAAATATATTTCAGAAACAATTTCTTTTATTTTACAAATAGTTATTAATTATTTCACAACTTTTTTTCCAATTTTTTTTATTTATTGTTTAAATTATTGTTAAAAATATAAATAAATATAATACTTTTATTCATTATTCTTAAGATAATTATTTAATTCATCGGTCTGATAGAAGGAAAAGTTGCCTATTTCCTTTCACGTACAGACGAAATCTATCTGATTCTTGCGGCCAGTACCGGAAGGGATTTTTTGTGATTCGAGAGATGTAAAAATCCTGAAAAATATTTATGTACTAAATACGAAAATAGTTTGAATTAAAGATTAATTGTCAACTAGTTGCAACCCGTGAAATATTCACGGAAGTAAAACTAGTTCTACATTTATGAAAATATATATTCATAAATATAAAATTCCTTTATATATACGAGTATATATATATTTATATATATATATATATATATATATATATATATATATATATATATATATATATATATATATATATATATATATATATATATATATATATATATATATATATATATATATATATATATATATATATATATATATATATATATATATACTCGTATATCATTTATACATCCTCCCCTTTTTGAGACATGATAAGATATTGGAAGAAGTTGAAAGGAATGCTATTGTTGGAAAAAGGTCATACTTTTTTATACGATAATTAAAAATGTATGCACAGTTATAGTGTGAAATCGAAAACTGGACATTGAAAGGGAGATACAAGAGCAGAATAAATTCGTTCGTAAAGTGTGCTTTGGGAAAAATATATATGGAAAGAGATAATTAAGTAAACTGAGAAAAGAATGGAAAGAGATAATTAAACTGAAGGGAAAATGGTCAAGAATATTGAACTCAGAATATTATGAATAAAATAAAAGATGCATGATAATATGAATAAATGTGGTAAAGGCGAGATCTCAGTGCGTGGATAGAAAGTGTGTAATTTAATCCAATTCAACAAGCTTTGTATGATACCTGATTATATTAAATAATTATCGGATACATGTCTTCATAAAAGGATTGTAAAATGACAAGTACCGAGATAAAAATACTGGTTTAACAGCCATTAAATTTTAAAAATAAAAAGAAACAATGAACCAAAAGAATTGCTCAAAAGCGTCCAAAAACACGGCGAGCTAGCGTAACTGATTACTCACGAAATGCAATGAATGCATTTTTGTTGCACTTTTAATAGCTCCGAAAATATTGCAATGGTCCCAAGCTGATTGCACACAGACGAGTTTTTCAATACGAAGAATTTCGTTTCTATTCAGATTTTTAGCAAAAAAAGTACCGAGAGAAGCGACCGCGCATGGAAAATTGCCTTTGAAATTTGACTCAGATTGTGAAAATCAGTGAGCATACATCCGGTCGCTTTTGAAGCGCATTAATAATGTTTTATAAATTTGGGACATACCAAATTCAGAAAGATTTAAGGTCTTGAAGAATCGTTTTTATAATTATCGTCATTATCAACACGTCAAGATTCAGCAAGTTTCAGATTAACGTTGGCGAGAATCAGACCAAGTCAATTAATTATTCTTTATATTTTTATACCTTTATATAATATGTCAATTTGGCGTACATGATTTTGTCTTTAGCCAAATTTAAAAAAAATCAAATCAGTATCAATGTACAGGACTGACAGTGATAATAAATAAATACGACTAACCATGATAATTTCTATCATACATTTTTCTTTATAGGAAATAATCAAATGAATCTAAGAATAAACTCTGTAACTTTTTTGGTAAGATGCTGGTCTTTCACCCGGGGGATTCGGGTTTAAATCCCGATTGTCTCCAAAAAGCATACCAATCCAGTCAGAGAATTTGATCTAGTAAAAATATTCGCAGCCTCTAGAAGTATGCGAGAGTGGTGTATGTCCAAGTGTTAGTTGCTTGCCTACACCGGTGGCTCGAATACTGAAAATAAAAACAATATAATATTGTCTACCGGCTACGCTGTTCAAAATGTCCACACCATTAAAATAATCTTATATAATGCAAACAGTCCAAATATTTATGATATATTTGAACAATACGCGGCACAACTAAAAACTTAAAAATTTACATTTAATTTATTTAAAAAATATATATATTTAGATCCTTAGTTGAATTGCTCTTTTTCCCATAATACTCGTACTTTACGCATACATATAACCATAACGCCATTTATCTATTGGGCTAGGCAGAGAGGGCAGGTTGCCAAACTTTCCCATGATAACTGGCTTCGTTTATCTCTTCTACATTCATACATCTTACTCGTTTCTTATTCTTTTTTCAAAACTTCATTCACTTGGTAGAACCATACCTTTGTGAGTCGTCCTCTATCACGATTTCCACTCATCCTTGCATTTGTGGTTTAGTCAGTCTTGAGTCAACCATCCATTCAACACGTCCAAACCACTTACCTAAAAGTGCTCTTTTTTCTCCTTATTAAACACATCATTTTTTCGCTTACATCGACACACCACATATTCTTCACAGTGAACACTTTTTGACCGCATTTACTCGTGTTTTTTACTCATTATCTACATTCAAGTATCACTCTCATAGATCAATGTTGGTACTAATACGCTATTGTGAACCATGATTTTAGTAGACCTTGACATAGCTTGGTTTGAATACATAGATTAAAAGAAGTATTGTATTATATTACACTTTCATTATATACAATACAACCTGGTGAGCGTGTTGCTATGTAATCTCTTCCCACCAATCAGAAAGTTTTTTTAAAGACTTTCCTTAAGTGAAAAACATATTGGAATTCTTTTTTAAAAAGCCTGGGCTTTTAATATCATACGTGAAAACATTTTTAATTTACACTGATTCAAAACCTAACGTTTAAAACGTGTCAGTTGCCTGCCTGAACTATTGAGCACATTCGCTGTTATGAGTCAAACCCGACGCAATTCCGGGCCTAATGCACTTTTGAATTTGAAATGTCCTTGGACCGAGGACAATGTCCTGGGAGAGCGTTTTCTCCGGCCTAAATGAGCTCTGTTGAATACTTCATACCTGCCCGTATCAAGTTGCTGCGAAGAAACCCTGCCGCTGTTCATTAAAAAATGTTTTTTAGACAGTTTTTGTATATTTCACACAAAGTCGATAAAATAACTGAAACGAAATTATAATGCATATATTTTAGATATATTTAACGATTTTATTTATTCATTTTTTAACACTTCATAGCATAAGCAATATGGCGGGTGTATTGCCAGGCGGCAATCTCTTCCAACCAACCAGACAAACATAAATAAGCAAGTTACATGGTCGCAATAACACTCAAATGACAACCCATCCCCTCGAAATTCATGAACATATACATGAGCAAACGATCATAAACCTCACAAAGACGAACAATCTCCAGAATACTATATTCCTTTCCTTATAAAGTGAGATATCATCAATTAAAGGAAAAGGAAGGGATGGTGGAGAGGAAATAAAAGTGAGGAATGAAACACGTTTTATTACTGACTAGAAATTAAGATTTTTTTCAGTTGCTTCTTAAAGCATGCCAAGGACGGCGCGAGTTTAACATTGGTTTGTAACTGGTTCCATAGTCTCACCGCATGAACAGTCAAGGACGACTAGTTCAGCGCCTTCTGGTATTCAATGATATGATCATACTTTCTCAGATTAAAAACAAATTTTGACAAACATTTCGAAGAAGCTGTACCCAAATAAAAAAATCTTTAATATTAAAATATATTTATTAAAAAAATATTAACTCTTTAAAAAAGATTTGATTCGATATGTTATTCTTTTGATCGAGAACGACTGTCAGCCATTATGTGGATGAAAGACACCTGTGCACATTGTATTGGTTTATTGTGTGCAAGCTGTTGCACTTCAGCAAGCACACTGTCTAAGATGAATTCTATAGTTTTAATGGCAATGAGATCAAACATCCAAGACGATCGGCAGGTTTGATGTGTCTTTCGTTAAACAGAGTTTTTTAGACAGCGATATTGACGATCTCCGTGACCTGGTTGGTAAGACGCTTGTCTCCCAGCCCGGAGATTGTGGGTTCGATTCTCGTTAGAACCCAACTTTTGAAAAAGATTCCAGTCTGCGTATCACTTAAGGCCTCTTTGACATATTTCTGGTTAGTTGGAAGATATTGCCACATGGCAATAAGCCCGCCAATTTGTACTGTAAACAACGAAAGTGTTATACAATACAGTTGATTCAATTGCTAAATAGCAGTGTAGGAATTAATGATAAGCATCATGTGCATATATGTTAAGCTACAAAAATACATAAATTCAAATAGTAAACGGCCTATAAGAACCTGCCCAGAAGTGAATTCTCCAGGAATCGAACCTGGGGCGTCAGCTTGTTTAGCTGTTAGATCACAGTCGCCAACATAATGTATTAAAATATTCGAGACAAGAGATGAAAGCGTCAATAGACACTTATCCTCTGACACAAGGGTCAAGACTTCGGTTTCCATTGGAATCCAGATTATTTAAAAAGAATCCCTGTATGGTTTTCAATTCCGGCCTTTTAAAATATTTTTGGTAAATTAGAAGAGATTTCCGCATGGCAATTAACCCACCAGGTTGTACTGTATACAGTGAAAGTGTTAGTAAGACAATACAAAGGGGACGGCTCAGATTGACCATTTAAATATTTTTTTTCAAGTACTAATGACCACTTTGAAAGTATGATATTTTTTACATTAAAAGTATAAATGTTTTGACAGGCGTATAACGCATACACTGAACCTTGCCTCTTAAAAATATTAAAGACGAAGAGAGTATGGAGACAACCTCCGTAGTCTAGTTGATAAGACGCCTGTCTCTCAATTCGGAGGGTGCGGGTTTAAATCCCACTGGAACCCAGATTTTTTTAAAAGGCGTCTAGTCTGGTTTTCACTTATGGTATCTTTAATATATTTCTGGTTGGTTGGAAAAGATTGCCACATGGCAATAGTTGTACTATATATAACAACAGTGTAATACAATACAATACAATATGGAATACATAGGAACGATGTATTTTGATAGAATAAAAACAATATATGCATAGTTATTTGTTTTATCAAACACTGTTTATTCCACGTTTTGTAACGGTATAACCCTACCGGTTTCAAGGCTTTCACCTCACTATCAGAGGAGCACAAACAAGTCGTGTTTGTGCTCCCCTGAGGATGAGGTGAAAGCCTTGAAACCGGTAGGGTTATACCGTTACAAAAAGTGAAATAAACAGTGTTTGATGAAACAAATTACAATATATAGTATGTTATTTAAACCTCCACAATGTTAATGCCTTAACTACCTTTATAAACAAAATATGATATATATTTATACATATGTTTGAATACTAAAGAAGGTATGGAACGCATAGAATACCTTCACAAACCAAATTCTGAAAAAATAAAAAATCGAAACGTCTTTTAAATAAAAGAGTATATATGACAACATGCCTGTTTGTGGCAGAAGTGAAAATTGCATACTAGGAAAATTTTAAGTGGTGGTATGTTTTCTCTGCCTACCCCAATAGAGGATTTATATACTCCAATAGGTGGCGTGATGGTGAAATCAGAATTTTAAATAATATGTACATATACATACCTACATACTATCACACCATTTCCCTGTCGGGATAGGCAGAGATGGCAGAGCACCAGACTTACCTATCACATCCTTAGTCTATTCTACATTCATACACCTTAAACAACTACGATTTCTCTGACTTTCTATGTTTCCTTCTTTCAGAATATCACTCACTATACTTCCCTTAGTCTTCTCTCACACGCCTTCCATTTGTATTATGTGTCTGTTTTGTATATAAAAAATATTATTTATACATATCATCCCGCCATTACGCTGTCGGGGTAAGTAGAGAGGATAGAGCACTAGACGTCTCTCTCTTGACATACTATAAACTTTCTCATAGAGCTCCTACAACTTCTCTGATTTTTTACATTTCCTTCTTTCAAAATATCATTCACTTGATCCAACCATACTTTCTTTGGTCTTACTCATCACATCAACCTTAAGTTCACATTCATCCCGACTCACTTATATTCTTTTACTATTCTGTCGTACGTTGTTACTCCATATATTATTTTCAGATTAAACAATATGTGAAAATTGATAAAACCAACAATCCCACCAGATGCGTGAAAAGGTTGTGAACGAGCATTATCAGAAGCTGTATTATTATATCGGTCCAGCCCGGGGTGTTGTTTCACAAGTGGAGCAGAGCAGATATCCATCAGTGTCGGTGGATCGATTATTGGGATTACATAACCCAATTATCCTTCCCTTCTGGTACCCCGGCCCAGCTCCGGCCGCAGCTCTTCCTTTGGCTGCATTTGTGCGGGCGACCTTCACAGGACACGGGTTCGATAACCCGGCGGGTCATTTTTCTCTCTCTCTATCTTTTCAGAATGGCCCGCCAAAATCGAGTGTCGCTGCTTGGACTCTATGGAAAGGTTCTCACGGTGTGTGAGCTGACGTGTAGAAAAAAAATATTCTCAATTCTATATAAAAAATTGTGTAAATATTACCAATGTTAAAACACATGTATTAAATGCAAGATAGTAGGTCGAAAATCACCATCTTTTAGGTATAAAGGTATTTTTAATTAAAAGAGCACATATAAGTAATATTTATTGCACAAATGACCTTTTTGATACAAAAAAATACAAATAAAAATCAACACTGTGACAAACAATAGAAAAAAACAGTATAAGATGAAGCCAACACAATAACAAATAGAGCCCACATACAACACACACCATCATAACGTTTCTCTGATGGGGTGGGCAGAGAGGAGAGAGCGCCAGGCTTTTCTATCGAGACACGTATCTTTCAGCTCTTCTGCATCTATACACTCTCATAAAACCACTAAACCGACGACCTTCGTGGCCAAGTTGGTATGACGCCTGTCTCCCAGCCCGGAGGTTGCGGGCTCTGATCCCGGGTTCCCAGGATCTAGAACACAGATTTAAAAAGAAGATTCTTTCATGTCTGATTTACACTTAAGACCACTTTAACATCTTTCTGGTTGGCTGGAAGAGAATGCCACACGGCAATATGCCCACCAGGTTGTACTGTATACAACGAATGTGTAAAACAATACAATGAACTGTAACCTATTATATTATTATATAATCAATGTGTTTGGAATGAGCTTAGCAATAAAAAAATTATCCTCAGGACATCTATTTGAGAAATAAGAAACTATTTTTCGAACAACATATTATTTTAAAATTCAAGTACAACAATGCATCGATCGCAATAAGTTCCCTAAAGATAGAAATTAATCTATCGATAAAATGAAGTCCATCGATATAAAATAACATGATAAATTTCCTCTCTTTTTGTGGCACCATTTTTCAATTTAACATTAAACGTGCACCCCAAACACCATTTAACATTAAACGTGCACCCCAAACACCATGGGATTGTTTCATACTCTTAGGCTTGGTAAGCAGAGCGTTCCTGTAATTATCTAACATAAGTTATCTAATTATTATCGCATTATCTAAGATAAGTTAAGTTGTATTCTTAAGACGTTTTACATCAGAGTTGGTTTTTCAGTAGCTTATATACTGCTTATCGTAAAATCTTGGTGCTATTGAGTAACGTAAAAATAGCAATATGTTTAAAAAAAATCTGCCAAACGAAAGACTTACATTTAATCTGCCGATCCACTTGAACCTCTGATCTCATTACCTGCTGAACTTAAGGTTTGATCTGTCAAGAATGTGCGCTTGCTAAGTGTAAAGGCTTATACACTCGCATACGTCTTTCTTTATTATGTGCAAGCTGTTGCACTGACAATCATACTCAATCACGAGGCATAGCCTTTTGTCGTCGTTGTTGCTGGGCCTCGTAGTCGAGGATCCCCTCACAACTCAGACGTCAATCTTGAGCTGCTCTTTCACATCCATCATGTGATCTTCTGTCAGAAAACAGCCCGATCCAAGATGCAGATTCCCTCCCGCAAATGTCACAGGCACGTGGACCCTGCTGAGTTACCTGGCAATGACAATGCGAACGTCTCGTTTTATTATATATATGAAATATGATAAATAATTAAAAGAAAATCAATAATTAATATATTGTGTAACTATCGGGGAAAAAATAAATAAAATTGGAAATTATACTTAACCCGGTATTGGTTTTTGATGGATGTTTTTTTAATTTATTTTAACAAAAATACAGCGTTCTACAGACTGGCAATAAACTTTTGCCAAAATCGTTCTATACGAGTATATTTACAAAACTATTTTTACTCGGCTATTTCGTATCCCATTTAAGCAAATGAGTCAGCCTATTGTTAACCCAAAATTGTGGCACATGGAACGCTTACGCATGCACAGAGATGCATTCAAACATGCATATAATTGCAGGCAAACTTGCATACGTTCCGTGTTGCATATTAACGTTTCCTAAATACTGTTGCAGGTAATTCAATATCTTAATCTCTGTTTTGCAGTTTCAAATCCGGTTTAAATTTGATTATTTTATCGTCAACTACATTTTTTAACATTTAATTAAGGTGAAATCGCTGTAATAAAAATGGTGTGGTTCTTTTTTCTTTTAGAATTCTATTCAAATTAAAACTTAAATACATTTTTGTAGCATTTTTTTTAATTAATTAAAAACTTTAAAAGATTACTACGTGATTTTAATAAAGATTATTTAAACGATTTATTAAAGATTTTATCCGTAAGTTCAAGTTTCATAGGTTTTAAGAATATTT
This sequence comes from Odontocerum albicorne, assembly GCA_949825065.1. NCBI lineage: Eukaryota > Metazoa > Arthropoda > Insecta > Trichoptera > Odontoceridae > Odontocerum > Odontocerum albicorne. The sequence continues at coordinate 15,913,155 of OX463847.1, read as the reverse complement.
TCTTTCTAAAAACTTTTAACTAATGTATTGCTATAGATTAAAAAATATAAGTGTTTACCTTTTTTCTGCTTTATTCGTGGGATTTGATTAAAAATGCAATAAAAGTTAAAATTATCAAATCGAAGGTTATTAATAAAGTTTAATAAACTTATTGGTTAATGGTTACAGCAACTCTCTAACATTTCAATTGAGATATACGAAAATATTGTAAAAACCTGAATGTTAATAATGAATAATAAGTCTTCTATCCACTAGATTATTTATACTGTCAATATTACCTGTGTTGTTTGGACATATATTAACGACAATTTAAAAAGGTACGATGTTGATTGTTATATGACTCATTAAGAATAACCTAAAGTAGATGTTGCATGGTGTTTGGTGTTCTTAAATTAATTCGTAGCGTGGATGTTCTTTATAAGACGTGGTGTCATGGGTTCGATTTGATTCATACTGACGCTTAGTATCTACTGACTATAAATTCAAGTAGCGCTCTTAAGGTAATATTTGCGAATTAACGACGCTATATTAGTCACTTTTTTCCTACATTAATTAAAAATAGATATGTATATAAAAAATAAAAATTTAAAATTAATGTCTTCTAGATCCCCCTAATATGGGCAATTACTCTAGTAAAAGAATCAGTCTTGCGCCATTCAAAATAACTTCTCAACTTCACCAATACTTGGCAGGAACTAATGATTTCAAAAAAATCAAAATTTGAAAGTAGGATGAAAATGGTTTTAAAAAAACTAGTAATAATCCTTCAATAATGAATGGAAGCTAACTATTATTTTTCAATGTGACGCTGTCCATGTCGTTGTGCTATTTCATGTTGGAGTTATGTTCCTGCTTCTCTCGAGTATCGTTTACTCGTTGTCATTAACGCAACCATCTCTTTTTGAAGCCATATTATTATTTTGATCTACAATTATAAGTCAATCATACTTTAAATTAACATTTTATCTTGCACGAACAATAAAAAAACTTACAATTTGTTATTTTTTTATCAAAATTATGAGTTAAATCGGTTTCCAGAATGAAACTGGAAATTTTTTACCATGTAAAATTAGAAGGAATCGAAATTCAGAACAGAGTATATTATCTTTGTGACAGAAAACATTATATATTTATTTATTTATTAAACAACCAAATAGATTTATAAACATAGCAACAATAAAAAGTGAGTTTGGGTGACGTGTGAATCTAATAACTGAGTGTTAATATTATAATTGTTAGAAAAACCAAGCATCCTCACTCATTATAAACTTCTCGTTTTAATGTTTATATCAAACTATTCAACAGTAAAATCATATGTTCATAATACAATAGATACATTATGTCCCATTGTTATTTTATGTCTTATAATTATATCAAGAAGTGACAGCTGTCAAATAATATTTAAAAAATAAAAATATTCTATGACAATAATTAACTATTAGACCATGAGTATGATAACACCTATTTGTTACACATGGATGTAAGTACAACCAATTTTACGTTATTTGATGATAGATTGGCATAAAAATCATATTTGATTTAATAAATACGAGTATGAATACACATTATAATACATATCTATGACAAAACCATATGAGAAATTTCGGATAAATATTGCGAGTTACATCGCAACATACACCTAGTTAAATACATATGTATAATATAAAAACAATGTATATTTCATCTTCTTGAGTGACAAATTATAAAAGAAGTATTTTAATTGTGTGTAGTATTTAATTGTTTTAATTATATCTTAAGCAATTGAAAAGTTTATGTTATAAAATAAACCCAAAATTTATTCAAATACTTCTATTTTTTAAATGGTTATTTCAAAATATAATACATGTTACGTTGGTTTTTGTATAGAGTAAGACTTTTGTTTAAAAATAGATAAAAATAATATGAATATTTTAATGTATCCTAACTTACAAAACAAGTGATTGTTATGTTAATTCTGTCGCGCTAATCCTATATATTCATTTACTTTATTCACACCAAACGATGACTACTCAGGCTTCGTTATTCGCACAAAATACGTCAAAGCTTTTGGTTAATCCATAAATATGTGTCTGAGTATTGAATAACAGATTAATTGTGCTAGATTTACGCGCACTAATAAAGGATATTAAAATTTGTGACAAAACGGATGCACAAGGAAAACCTTAATTTTCATTAAATCCGTCTTATATTTGGTATATTACACATTACTTTGAATAAAGATCATCAAAGAAAAAAGTCTCTCATTCTGAAAGAAAGAAACATTTAAAGCCAAAGAAATCGTAGAAGTTGTAGAGAAGGTGTATATTTGTAGATTAGGCTAAGGATGTATGTCGAGAAAGGAAAGTATGGCACTTTGTTATTTCTGCCTACCTCGACAAGGCAATAACGTGATGGTATATGTATTTAATAAGTAATATTTCAACTGGCCTGCTGACATGACGGAACTGCGCATGAGATGAAAACAGGTAATTGATGTTTTAATACTTGGTTTTATTTACAAATGATGCGTGAAAATCATAATTACCTGACTTTTATTGTATACAGTATCACCTGAAGAGTTTATTGCCTCGTATCAATATCTTCCAACCAAACAGAAATATGGTATATAAGATTTTTTTTAAATCAAACTTGATCCCTTTTTTTAAAATCTAGTTAAGAACAGAAATAAACCTGAAACCCCCTGGTTGGTTAACAGACATCTCATCAATTCGAATCGCCACGAAGTTCGTGAAATTTTGTTAAATTTGGTATATGATAATATGTATAAAGTGTTGACACTGTGCATGAAATAAAAAAAACGGTTGCATTGGAATAAATTATAGAATGCACTACTTTGCTGAGAATGCTGAAGACAATTAAAACAATTCAATATTTAAAATGAATAAATCACGATCCATAAAAGAAGTTTTATGTACATAAACAATTAAAATTCTCATGTAGTGTACAGTGCAAATAGTCTGCATCTATTACGCATCGCTTAAAATGATTTGCTTTTGTCTATATTTGAACAGTTTCGACCTCGACAAATATAAGTAAGTTACCATGCAAACATTGTTATACAATGTTAAAATCATAATCCGATATAAATACAAACGTTGCATAAATTTTCTTTTAGATCTTTATATCGAGAAAACTCGTTTTGAAACGTCGCAACAAATCCAAACGATTTTCTCGTTGCTACGTTATGTCAGTGAGTGCAATGGAGCGAACAGAACAGACTGAATTTTCCCGAACACGTGGTATACAGACTGTTCTAAGAAAATATTGAATACAAAATTATGTATCCATATTTTTTTATTGAAAAATAATACATTATATTTACTAAATATACGGACTCAATTAACTTAAATGAAAACTACTCTCAACCCTGAGATAGTTATTCACCACACCGCCAGATGGCAGTTATAATATATTGTTTCACAATCATACTGCCACCTGGCGGTGGGCGTTGGAACTGATCCAATGGATGAACATCAATAGTAATAGAACAATAAAAATCGGAATTAGATTTCTAAAACGACATTCTCTACAAATCTTCCTTACCAGTTAGTTGTCCTCGATAAAGGTACAATAATTGTATTGTATAACATTTTCGTTGTATGCAGTACAATCTGGCTTATTACCATGAAGCTATTTCTTTCAATCAACCAGAAAGATAGGAAAGAGGCCTGAAGTGATAGGAATCCTTTTAAAAAAAATTAGGTTCTAACGGAAATCGGACTCGCAATCCCCGGGCTAGAAGACAAGTGTCTTACCAACTTGACCACGGAAGATATCAATTATCTTTTAAATTTTATCGGGAAAATATAACATGAAATTGTAATGAATAGGTGTTCTACTTCAATGTTCAACAAAGTTTATTGTGATAATTCACCGTTAGCTCGCTTCACTCATTATTTTCATAATCATCAATATTTGTTTAATATTTATTAAGTAAGTTAACTTTAAAATTGTTTCATGTAATAATATACCTACCATTAGCTCGCTCCACTCATTACAGTCCTCATCGTCAATAATTTTTAAATATTTACTTACGAATCCCTCATCAGCTAAAAAGTTATTCTATATATTTATTTAGCTAGTGATTAAAAGTTTAACTCTATAGAACTTCAATCATCAGACACGATAGTAAATTGTGCCGATTTAAAGCGTGTAGAGTGGACACAGTGGCTTAAACTACTTCAAATAAAGGAGCTCACGACCATTTTCCAAGAGAGATACTTTCTTGTATCTGGTGCTTTCTTATATTAGGTACTACACTTTATTTGAAACACATTGTAAGACTAATAAAATAGAGGAACCCAAATTTTTACTTGGATAATTAAAAAAGATTGCGTTCTTTATAAATAATTATTATCAATTCAATCGGTTATACTTCTCATCACCAAAATTTGTCTTGTGAAAACTCTGTGAGTTTTCTCTTTATCACTGTATGGACTAGATACATGAACGCCAAGTAAAAATGAAGGAAATATATTGGATGTTTTTGAAATGTGGTGTTGGTGTCGAATGATTCGCATCTCGTTAACTTCAAGATGCACCAATGTGTCAATCCAACAGGATCCACAGACCAAAGAAAGGCTGTTAATTACATGCAGGAAGAATAGTGTCATATATCGGACTTAGTCACTAGAATACAGTTTAAAGAAGCTGGTAGTAGCTGTAAATGTTAAAGGGTGGCGAGCAAGAAGATGATATTCAGCTAGGTGGAAAGATGATATTCAGCTAGGTGGAAAAATGGTATTCAGCTAGGTGGAAAGACCAAATCAAAGAATCTCGTTGAGTGTAGCACTTGTAGCTCAGGCGGGTGGATTGGAAACAAATAATCTGCTCTGTTCTAGATCATCAGAGAACCATGACTTGAGCAACACGGCTAAGAAGACGAACGATTCATCAAAATAACGATTTGAGAAACACATAACTAACATATGTTACATGAAAAGAATCATGTTTTTTTTTAGATTATTAAATCGTCACGGTAATAAAAAATCGTTTAGTTATTTGAGGTAATAATTTTAACTAACTAGGTAATAAATTTTAATCTGTAAAATACTGAAAATTTCTTTATAAAATTTAACCCAATCACAATTACAATAATTAAATTGAACGTAATATAATTCTAAAATATCATAACCAAGTCGTTGTTTCGTAATATTTCCTAAAATAACTCTATATATCAGAATCGTGGATAGATCAAATAACTTCTATAAATACAACAAAACTTTGTTACGAATCCATGCAAAAACGTTGTGCGAATTGTATAATAATGGTTACAATTATATCATAGTAGGTAATAATTTTCCATGGCGTTTTATCTAAATGTTTCGAAATGTTATGCAATAATAACAAAGTAAACTCTGGTACAACGGGGTTTCTTTTTCACCGGCAAAGATTGCTATTTGTGTAATGTATTTTTTTGAAACGTTTTGGAGAAAAATAATTTTTGTACGGTTTCAAAAGTATTTCCGGCACGAGTTTATTTATTTCGAAGAATCTGTTTTGTCTTTAACGTTGATTAAAAACGTGATATAATTTTTACCTTTCGCAACTTAAAAATATAAACGATGACAAAAATCACGCCATCGAAATTAGACAAAAGAAAGGGCTGCCTTCGTGAATAATGTTACGTAAACATTTTTTTTTTATTCTACCCGAAAAAAAATGTTTGAAGAATTATTCTCATTAAGACGTTATAAAACGAAAAAAACAAAAATAAACATTATAAATAAATTAATTGGGTTACGTAATTTAGTAGCCATGGTAACTCCAGACTTATTACGTTACGATATATTTTAACATTTCTCATAAACTGTTAAATTCTGAAGATTCTTAAAGAATTCTATGTCATTAGCCTTGCAGCACTCCAAAGGAACTCTAATTCCATACGATAAGGGACAGCATATTTTTTGGAAAATTCCGTATAATTTCAATGAAAGGGAAAAACTATACACCCCACATTCTATATGCTAACATATTTGTTTTAAGAAATTAACTTCTTGATTTAAGAAATAGACATTTTTCCATTTCTTAAAACAAGAAGTGAACCATGAAGATGGAAAACTAGGAAACTCTGATCCCTGCTTCGTCATCTATTATTTTATTTTATTTCTAAGAACAACAAAAATAAAATATTCTGTTACGAATCAGATTTAATTTTTTTTGCATTGCCGCAAAACTGCGTCAAAAATTCAATCTTCAAAATACTAAAATTTTATAGTTAATTTTTTCATCATATCAAGGAAAAAATGTCCTGTAAAATAATAACAAATTGACGAATTAAATGTTTAACCTGTCACCTGTCCATCGATGCTATCATATAGCTAATGACTAAGCGTCGTAGCCCCCATGATAGCCCTTGATGACTTCACCCGTGTACACCACGGTTCGAAGAACATTTGTTAAGCATAGTCCTGTTAAGTCTCTCGCATGGTCAGTCCAAAAAATGGGGCTCTTTCTCTTTTGTTTTGTCCTTTTACACTTCCTGTGACCACAAGTCTGCTCAAACTATCTCCCTGATCACGAGCGATGTGTCCAAACAATTGAAGGACTCTTCGTAGGCATATTGTCGACAATTTTAAGAAATTCAACTCAAAAGCCAAAGATCGGTAATAGCATGCAACTGAAAATAAAGAGACGTATGGTATGTTGGAGAAGATAAAAAATGTATTTAAACAATTAAAATTGCAATCTCATAATGCAAGTGATTTTTCAGGATCAAAAATGTTTTAGAAGAAAAAAAAATGTCTTGGCTTCGTAGCACCAGTAACTGGATTTGAGTATAGGGAGTTGGAGATCTAATTCACCTGGCTCGAGAAAATGTCTTGGTTTCGTAGCACCAGTAACTGGATTTGAGTATAGGGAGTTGGAGATCTAATTCGCCTGGCTCGAGAAAATGTCTTGGCTTCGTAGCTCCAGTAACTGGATTTGAGTATAGGGAGTTGGAAATCTAGTTCACCTGGCTCGAGAAAATGTCTTGGCTTCGTAGCACCAGTAACTGGATTTGAGTATAGGGAGTTGGAGATCTAGTTCACCTGGCTCGAGAAAATGTCTTGGCTTTGTAGCATCAGTAACTGGGCTTGAGTATAGGGAGTTGGAGATCGAATTCACCTGGCTCGAGAAAATGTCTTGGCTTCGTAGCACCAGTAACTGGATTTGAGTATAGGGATTTGGAGATCTAATTCACCTGGCTCGAGAAAATGTATTGGATTTGTAGCATCAGTAACTGGACTTGAGTATAGGGAGTTGGAGATCTAATTCACCTGGCTCGAGAAAATGTCTTGGTTTCGTAGCATCAGTAACTGGACTTGAGTATAGGGAGTTGGAGATCTAATTCACCTGGCTCAAGAGAAATAGCCTTTTACTTTGGTAGTGGCTTACGTCAGGGGACTAAATGAGGCACCGGAAGAAAAATATCAGTCTTTGTTTATCGAGGGAGTGTTCTTCTTCTCTAGTTTGGTATAATACTCGTACTTAAATAAATTAGGTAGCTTAGGTCAGGAATTCATGTCACCTTCCCAATAAAAGCGTTTATGGTACAGCTAACATATTTACGATATGATGCACACTCAGAAAATCACTTGAGACACTAAATAAAAAATGTGCCAGAACATATCGTTGTTTGTTATAATACATATTTCATTACGATCATGTCCAAATCTCAATCGGTTAAGGGTGCATCAGAACTTCTTTGACAGAGAAAACTCAAGGAAAGATATATAAAACTCAAGGAAAGATATAGAAGGATCATGAACATTGATTAAACGTATTTAAAAATATAAATTATATAATACGTTACGCGAACCATCGAAAAAATCCTTGACTTTGAAATAAAGAAAGCTTTTTTATTCCTACGCTTGTGCTGAGATATTGACGATGAAAAATCACGTTTTTAGAATTTTATCAGTGGTGTCGGTTGCTTGTAATTAATTTTTTCAAATCCCACGCATTTTTCTTAATTGACAAGGCGTATTTTTTACGTAATATTTCAAGAACAAAAGTTCGAAAATGTCAAACAGTAATGTTGAATTATATATTTTCGTTTATCACGTTTTTTGTTTATCGTTTTTTTTATTTTAAAAGCGTGAGAATTTCCCAAACGAAAAATTGAGTTATGTGGTCCGAACTTATGATGCAATTACAAAGATGTTTTATAATTTATCAAAGGTTTCGGCTGTAACGTTATAGACTCCATATTATAATATTTAACAATAAATTATTTTTTATCCCACTAATTACATTTATCTCCGCTACAGGTCTACCTCCTACCCCGAGGCTCTCTTCAGACTGAATGATCCCGGTTCATTATGAGTGCGGTGCTTCCACCAGACTATTGTCATGTTATTTTTTTTTAATATTTTGTGTATAATGTTAAACGTGATACATCTGGCGGGTTGAGTTTATTGCTATACAGTAATTGTTTTCAATCAATTAACATGTTACTATGGACAACCCATATCAAAAGTGTAAGTGGTCTATTTACGGAAAGATTTTAATTAAAAAAAATAAAGAAAATATTTTTATAAAATTTCTTAGAATTCTACAATATTAAGGAGGAAAACTGTCTAAGGGGTGTGAAACCTTTTGCATTATTTGGTTATTTATTTCTTATTTGCTTTTACTAATGCCTTTGTGTATCTCTAACATTTCTACATTTATTATTTATATAATTTTTGTGACACATGCAAAACTTTATTAATTTTGCTTTCATTCAATTTAAGATTTGTCTGTATTATATAGTTTGCGAATTCTGAAAAATTTGTTATAGATAGACAACGCTATTGTTATTGTATTCTGGTGCCTATGTTTCTTTGTGTCATTCTAATATATATGTGTTTATACTTTCACAATCACATTATACTTCATATACGCCGCTCTTATGTAATTAATATTTCTTGTATTTGACGTTAAAAATCTTTGTACCTTTGCTATTGTTGGTGTAATATGGAAATCTTATTTTGTCTAGAAGAAGCGTGAGTCAATGGGGTTTGTTCTATCAATATATAAAATGGGGGTGCGGATGATTCGAAGTTTTGGAATGACACAAATAAATTTAAGCACTAGAATACAAGAACATAAGCGTTGTCTATATACTCAATTTTTAAGAATTTGCAAACCATATAATAGAGACAAATCATAATTTCAAAGATAGTAAGGTTCAATGTTTATATACATCACGAAAATTATACAAAGTAATGAATTTAGAACGTTAGAGATACACAAAGCCATTAGCAAAAACAAAAATAAAAAATAACCAATGAAGGCAAAAGGTTTCATATCTCTTCGACATTTTCCCTCTACATTAATTAATGCTGTCGGATTCTAAGAAAAATTTGTAAAAAATATTTTAATTAATTTATTGAATTGAAATCTTTCCATAAATAGACCACACACTTTGATGTGGATGGTCCATAGAAATATGACATCAGTCTGATATAAGCACTGTTCTCATAACAAACTGGTACCATTCTGCCTAAAGAGAGCTTCGGGATAGCAAGTAGAAACATGCGTAGCGGGGATTAATGTAATTAGTGGAATAAAAAAGAAGTTTAATCTTTAATTTACTTTATAATTTGTAATTTGTTTAGTCAAACAATGTTTGTTCGCTTAGTGCTAAGCTAGGTTCTACGTGACTAATAGTCACGCTGCGTGGCGTGAAGCGTGCAGTGTGGTCATTGCGATACATAGCCTAACGGTTCCAAAGTTTTCACCTCATCATCAGGGGATCACAAACACAGTGTTAATGACTTAA